>JBCNYH010000008.1:31672746-31691670 GCA_039654325.1 Tandanus tandanus
TCTATCTATCTATCTATCTATCTATCTATCTATCTATCTATCTATCTATCTATCTATCTATCTATCTATTCATTCATACTTTCTACATATATCTATCTGTCTGTCCTATTCTCTCTCTCTCTCCCTCTCTCTCTCTCTCCCTCCCCCTCTACCCCCCCCCTCTCTCTTACTTTGAAAATGTCTTTTCTGTTTTTCCTACATCCATCCATAGATAGATAGATAGACAGAAGATAAATAGACAGATGGACAAACAGATAGATAGATAGATCGAAGTTGTGCTTTACAGCATTGATGTGCAGATCGAATCAGGCCTATCTATCATTCTCTCCATCCCTCTATTAAGCTGTTTATGTATCTGTCTGTCCATCCGTCTTTACTAAGGGTTCTAATCTGGTAATCAGAGGTTCTTCATGAAACCCTGTTTGATCTCATGGTTTGTTTTAGGATTCCTCATAACGACAGAGCAGTAAGAGGGGTTAGTCACCCAGATCTTCAGAGATCGATCGATCGATAGATAGATAGATCGATCGATCGATCGATAGATAGATAGATAGATAGATAGATAGATAGATAGATAGATAGATAGATGGATAGATGGATGGATTTTTTTATTTTGCTTTTTTTTAAGCACACACACACACACACACACACATGCGTTAGATGCGTTGCTCAAGGGCACTTCAGCCATGAAGGTGGAGGAAGGGAAGGTGCAGCTCACTCCCCGCCACCACACATTTTTCCTGCTGGTTCGGGAATTGAACCAGCAACCTTTCGGTCCTTAAGCCGCTTCTGTAACCATTAAGCCACAGCTGCCCCATAAGCATACAGTATCTTCACTGGAAAAGTCAGACTGCATAATCTGTTTCTGCCCGGTTGGATGGATAGGTAGATATAGGAATAGATAGATAGATAGATAGATGGATGGATGGATGGATGGATAGATGGATATTTCGATGGAGGAGAGGAGCGGTACATGCAGACTGTAATTACTGTCTCTCAGCAGACTCAGTCATTAGTGTCACGGCGGGACACTGTCACTGCTAGTGTCCAACCCTTCCACTCACCTCACTCCATTTCTCTCACTCCGTTTCCCTTCTTCTCCTCTGCTCCTTTCAAGGTTTTTTCCTCTCCCCCTCTCTTCTCCTCCCTTTACTCATCAGGGAGCGTCTGTGTGTCTCTGACTCCAATTTAGCCTAATTCACTCCCATATCCGACAGCTTACTCACTATGAAACAAGCTGCGGCAGCTTTCGAGTCGCTGCCTCTCTGACACCTTCTCTCTCGTGGAGGTGTTTTTTTCCTTCTTCCTCCTGTTACAGCCCCACCTTATTACCCAAAAGTCATCTTGTCCTCGTTTTGATGATAAATCCACCTTGCTACCCTGCACCCCCCCCCCGTTCTTATTGTTTGTATTGTTGTTGTTTTTGTTTTTTTTAGAGAACATTGTGGCCTGGACAGAACGACTCAGCAGGTCGGAGCGTGGAAAGAGAGAGTGAGGTTGAATTTATCTTCTTGTGATCCTGCTCTCGCACTCACAGACAAGGCCATTAAACGGCTGAAATGGCCTCGCTGTGAATTACCTTTGACCATTAACTTACGGATTTAGCATCGATTAGCTGGCGACTTTAATCAGTGAACGGATTCTCAGTGCAGAGCTCGCGAAGTCTCAGCTGCTCTAAAGAGCCAACCGTCTCTCTACCGGCGTTTAACTTCCATCTAGTAATAGGAATTTACAGACCCATTTGGAATAATCAGCAGCGCACTGGGAGTAAATATAACAATATTACCATATTTTTCACTGATAATAGGCCTTTTGAAGCTCTTTTATTGGAGTGAAGCGAACTTTAGTGTGACAGAGCTTCGCTCATAAACCTAGATGCGAAAAAGACGGATGACGACGGTACACATGAAGAAGAACCAGCAGGGCACGCTAAAGCTGGAAATTAATGGTTTGATGAGTGGTTAGCATGTCCTCCTCACAGAAAGAAGGTCATGTGTTCAAGTCCCAGGTTTTGCATGTTCACCCTGTGCTTGCATGGGTTTCCTCCAGGTTCTTTGGTTTCCTCCTACAGTCCAAAGACTTGCACATTAGGATAACTTGCTGCTAAAAACCGAGTGTGAATGGCGTGTTTGTTGGCCCTGAAATGGACTGGTGAGTTGTTGAGGGTGTACCCCGCCTTCGCCGACGGTCGTCTGAGATAGACCTCAGCCTATTAAATTTCTTAACCTTAACTGTAATTTTTATTTTGCACAGGATGAATGTTAGTGTTATATAAAATGTATGATGGATTTTTATATAAAACACAAGGCTTTGTTGGTGTGGTGACGCTGCGTTCTCCTACAGCGAGCCGTGTCTGGATTTAGCAGAAGAAGGTTCTTTTCTTCGGGTTCTTTTTTGACTGAAAGCTGAACAAAAAGTCACAAAGCCCATCAGGAGGCAGGAAGAGTGCAAGGCGCACAAACGGTGGCCTCCCAAGGCTCTTTGAGCAAAGGCCACTATTAGCATTCTCACCGAAGGCCACGCCATGACAACAGCGCCCCAGCATGAGGGCGTCGTACACCCACACACACATCACCCCACAACCTCCCACTCACCTCCTCCTCCTCCTCCTCCTCCTCTCCCCCACCTCCCTGGGGCTACACCAGGTACCGGAGGAGTGCAACGCTGCAGCTTCGTCCCCCGAGATGTTTGATCTGATTTGGGTTTTGCACAGACACTCCATCACACCAGTCCACTGTGGCGAGGACTTCGAGCTGGATCTGGGTCACGTTTGTGAGTGTGTCTGTGTGTGTGTGTGTGTGTGTGTGTCTGTGTGTGTGTATGTGTTGCACTTTGTGCCAGATATCACATCTGGACCAGCAGCTGGTTCCCATTAAACAAATGGAAACGATGTATTTTAGGGATATTGTGGGACATGTTAACATATCGGCGTGACTGTTTTACAGGGGAACTGGTATCTCTTTGGGTTTTTCCTAATAATCCTGTTAGAAAATGCAATAAGAGCACCAGAGCAACAGAAGGCCAGCGAGGAAAAGAATTCCACATAATCCATCATTTTTATCGATTAATTCATTTTCCCGATATTTAAAATATAGCTGCGGAAGAATTCTGTACTGCGGCTTCTGATACTGGAATCTGTTTGTATAAGGAAAATTTACAATTCTGTCTATCTTTGTGCATGAATAGTGTCTGTATTAGTGAAGGAACATAATTACATGATCTGTATCCTTAACCCAAAGTGGGCGTGGCCTAAACTAGTAGCTTTAATGGTAATGTAGAGTGAATTTTGGCTCTGACCCAGTTCATAATCCGTCATACCTATTGAGGTATTGGTATTCGGTTACATCCGTAAAGTTTATGCAAGTCGACTCGTCCCCGTAAAATAAATAATTCCAAGCAGAATAACTGTCGCCTCCTGCTACAAATTGAGCCGTGGTAACATCTGTCTGATTTAATTACACCATTGTTGTTGGAGAAAATTTCCTCCATGTTCTATGTTGACATAAACCGCCTCGGTGCGACACACCTCAACAGATGTTTGTAATTAAAATCTCTCTCTGACGGCACTAATATTTTTTACTCCTAGCAGGCAGGAGGACTTTCATTTCTTTTTTCTCCTTCTGATATGTAAGTGTAGTGCGATTGATTTGTATTTGGTGTGAATTAAACACAGGGTTATTTTAAGTAAAGGGTACTCGGAGATACACATGTGGGCGAGCTGCTTATTATTTCAGACTGGAAGAGATGGGAATCGGGTAAAGAGTCCACACTGACCTGATCAACATAAATTACTCAGTACATGGGGAGTCATGTTAATTTTTTATTCTTTTACAATCTCAGTGGAGGACAAAATAACCGTCTAATATTCCACCTAAGCCTGACTAATGAGCTTTGCCTTGCCTTTGAGTCTATAAAACATGGATTCACGGAGGTTGGATGTCGATTGCTGCGTGTTATACAAGAGCATGGAGACCGGGGACACGGTTTAGGAAGTGAGGAGGAAAGCTTTAACTGCACGAATGTATACCGCTCCACTTCAGATTTAAATTACACGTTATCGACCTCGATTATTAACCTGGATATGAAGTACCAAGTTTTACAGGAATATTTATCAGACAAGACAAGAGCACTCAGACAGCGCAAACTTCCACCAAGCCCAGCAATCAACATATAAAACAAAATGGCAAAAATCCTCCGATCACACAGTGTTAAAGCATCCTTTAAAAAACATTTATTTGATTCCGATTATCACCAAAATCTAATGGAGTCTTCCTTGTCCAAAGCCCCGGCTAAAGAAAATCCATACATAGCATTTAGCAAAATCATACAAACAAGCAAACAAACAAACAAACAAACAACCTGTGGGTAAAACATAACATCCTAAGCTTTTCCTCAACCACTTGTTTGACCGTGAGGGATAAAATAGTCCAAAATAGTCCAGTTGGTTTGTTTTATTGACTTTAAAAAAAACTATATGTAATGCTTATGTATCCATACATTCATTCATTTTCTAAGCCACTTAGTTCTAATTAGGGTCGTGGGAAGGGTGGTGCCCATCTCAGCCGACTCTGGGTGAGGGCAGGGTACACCCTGGACAGCTCGCCAGACCATTACAGGGTCTATAGGTAATACTCTTTAAGATAAAGGCTTGTTTATGAAACTTGGTGGAGCCAATCCCGAGAAGGAAACGGAAAGGTTTACGGGATTATCATCATAACAGAAATTGAAGTTTGTAGAAAATCAGTTGTGAACTTTGTGGCGTATTCCTGTGTGTCATGTGTGTGATGTGCAAACTGAAATGAACGCACCTGTACAGTCACATTTATAGGTTGGTTTACAAATATATTTCAGTGAAGTATATATTGAAGTAGATTAATGCTAAGGTCTCACATAGCGGGTTGACACGTGACACGTGATACGTGAGAACGGCAGGCAAGATTACCGCGGCCATTCCGTAACCATTTCGGTGGATTCTGAAGGTGGAAACATGAGAATGAGTCCGTATACTGGTGGAGATGTAGCAGTCGCTGTTCCATGTACATTTTCACATTTATAGCACTTATAAATATTATGCGCTTATCCAGAGTGACTTACATTTTTTATTTCATTTTTATAACTGAGCAGTTGAGGCTTAGGGGCCTTGCTCAAGGGCCCAACAGCAACAACTTGGTGGTAGTGCGGCTTGAACCCCTGACCTTGTGATCAGTAACCACAGCATCGACTGAGTCACCACTTCCACTTCACCTCCACGGAACTCTACGGTAACATCCAGTAGGCCACGTACTCCTCACGGATTCCTTCACGGTCATAAAGGTAGATTGAGATGTCGCTTGACCTTCTGTGATTTTCAACATGACCAAACTTGGTTCTCAAAGAGGATCCTTGTCTCTGAAGTATTCCAAACCTTTACAGGCCAGCACCAGTTGGCTCCCTGAAAGCTAAAGATCATCTACAGTGACGTAATCCCGGTTATGTGAGAGTGAAGCTTTAAGAAATATATTTATGGCTAAATTTTTTAAATGATAAATGGGTAATTTTTGGTACACTCTTGTTTCAAATTGCATTATGAACTTTTGCTACTCTGGATGAATTTTATGGTGACGCCCCATTTTTAAATTTATATGCACATATGCAAAATTTATACCTTAAATTTTGATATACAGATAAAATTAAATGTAGATATTTTTAGAAACCTGGTGAGATTCTTAGGGCTTTTTTGGAAAAAACATTCACATACAGAAGGATCAACGTAGTCCAACTTCCATTCTGTAATTTTAACTGTTTCTGAAGGACACCTCCATAAGACGCTCTTCGTTACGCAGCTCTGAATCACAGCCTCATGACAGGAAACTCCAAGACTCCAGATTCCACTTCATCACGTTTCGACAGTCATTTTGCCGAAAGTGAAGATTAAAGCAAATCCTCGGGTGGTCAGTCTTCTAACTGCGATGAGTCATCTTTCACAGAGGTCAGAGTTCAAACTTAAATGTCTCTGGTCAAGGATGTGATCCTGAAACGTCCAGATGGGGTTCTTCATGATCGTGCTATTAGCTCAGAGTGTTAGCACATGGTGCGCATTGATTCGTTCCGTCAATTGCCCAATTACGGGACTTTCTGCAGGTCTTGAGGCTATGTAGGTGTTGGCAACAAATGACTCTAAAATTACCCCAATTAAACAAAAACAGCTGGCCAATTACTCTTAATTGATTATGCTTCGCTTCCCTGACCTTGACATATAGATTATTCAGCAGTAATTACAAGGGCACTCATGCTTGGGTAGATTTGGCGCCGGCGTTTGGCAAAGGAGGTTTTGAGGAGAAATTTTAATGAATTCTCTCCACCATGTTAGCAGGATGAGCTTCAACCGTCCCGGCGTTTCTCAATCAAATCATCTCTGACATTGAAAATGGTTGAGAGTTGCGACATCTGCGAGACATATGCGGTTGATGTACATCAAGGATGATTGGCCCTAATTGGGCATAATTTACTCATTCAGACAGGTTTGAGGTCAATTAGAGTTGAACCTGTGGCATAATGATTCTGGCCATGATGAGACGACTGGAAGAACTGGTTGGACTCAGTATGAGAACAGCGTCTCCTTTATAACAAAGCAGCGCGTCCAATTCAATTCTGCGTAACTCCGTGTTCGGTTCCGTTCTGCGTTTACATTCTTTGAATTCAGGGTTGAATCTTACTGTACAATCCAGGACGTCTGTTTTTGCAATGCTCATTATGAAATTTGTTCCGTCGACATAAAAATACAACCAGAGATTATATTTTTCTTATCAAATTATATTAACGAGACAACATCACACAGGGCGGCATGGTGGTGTAGTGGTTAGCACTTCCACATCATAGCAAGAAGGTCCTGGGTTCGGGTCCTGGGCTCGACGAGGGCGTTTCTGTGTTGAGTTTGCATGCTCTCCCTGTACTTCAGTTGGTTTCCTCAGGGAACAGTCCAAAGACATCCATATTAAGCTAATTAGATTTCAAAATGCCCCTAGGTGTGAGCGTGAGTGTGAATGATTGTGTGTAGTCCTGTGATGGACTGGCGAGCTGTTCAGGGTGTACCCCGCCTTCGGCCAGAGGTGGCTGAAATAGGCCCCACCCTTCACCCTGCAATCCTATCAGGATTAAGGAGTTTAGTGAATGAATAAATGAATGAATGGGCAACATCACACAGCTAATGAATAATGCAGTTTACGTCATGCTGTTACAGAAAATTAAGTAATGACTTGATAATTTCATTCATTCGTTCATTTTCTGAACCGCTTAATCCTAATTAGGGTCGCGGGGATGCTGGCGCCCATCACAGCCAACACAGAGTACACCCTGGACAGCTCGCCAGGCCATTGCAGGGCAGAAACATGCTGACGGCTATGCAGCTACTCTTGACGAAAATCAGCAATGGTTCTTTTACATTCCTCTCACCACAGACAGTGAGAGACATGGCCGGCATTTGATAACCCAGTTAGATGCACTGGGGGGACAGCAGTGACAACCCGTTGATGGTGGGGCTTGAACCTCCGACCATGGGATCAGTAATCCAGCACCCTACCACTTGTCAAACCACTTAATCCTACGAGAGTGATGTGGAGGCTGGAGCCTATCTCAACTGACTTTGGGCAAAGGTACCCTGAACAGCTCGCCAGACCACCGCACACAACCATTCACACTCACATTCACACCAAGGGGCAATTTGGAACAAGAATTAGCCTAACTTGACAATCTTTGGACTGTCGGAGGAAACCGGAGTACCCGGATGAAACGCATGCCAGCATGGGAAAAACATACAAACTCCACAAAGAAACGCCCTCGACTCGAATCCAGGACCTTCTTACTGTAAGGTGGACGTGCTAACCACTACGCCACCGTACCGCCCCTGACTTGAAAAAAAAATTAATGAATCAGATAAACAAAATGTGATTAGCTTGATCTAAAACCCACAAAGAGTTCCCTTGGTAACGTCCTCTCTACTGTAACTCTACCGACGCTCATGAATATGTCTTTGTTAAATAAAGTAATAAATTTAAAGAACTTTTTGAAAAGCGTTTTGTAAAATGTTTTTGTATGAAAATTGTGTCTCAAGGCAGCCGGCGCCGCTGAGTGTTTGTACTGTTTTAACTTTATCTCTATTTCACAGCTATTTTTTTCCATCCAGGTGGTGATTCAGGACATCACTTGGCTGCGTTTGATGCACCCCCCCCCCCCATATTACTGCTCCAAAGGGGGCCGATAACACAAATAGCGTCACCCATGGGGCGGGACAAGGACACGGGGCTTTTGAACCTACCCAGTCCTTGTTTGGCTACAATGAGGAGGGAAATTAAATCATTGGTAAGGAACTCAGGCTCACTGAGGGATTAAGGGACTTTTGTTTCATTGGTCAATGGAGAGTAAAATCAAAGGATGGGAATGTGGGGAAATCCTGGTGGGTGGCGACTCGCTGCAAGGACTCGCGGGGGTCCACAGGAGATTAACTCATCAGACCCAGCGTGTTTACTCGCTCCTATCCATGCGGCGATGGGTGACGAGGAGGTTGAGGATGTACTCTATAACCTGCGGTGGTGTTTTTTTTTCTATCCCACAGCTAATCCTTCGTCTTCAGGTAGCCACCTTATGTCTGGTCCATGATGGATTCTGCGCTCCATCTGTTGCTTGTTTTTGGTATTCGGAGAGCAGCTTAAGATTCCGCGCACACACCTGAGGAACTGAGATGTAATTTGGGGGAAGGATCAGCATGTTTAGATCTTCTTAGAAAAATCTTTCATTGGTAAACAAACTCCTGAAATGCCTTCGGCAACAATTTATTCTATAATTTAGAAAAATATATTTATTATAGCGTTCATGGAGGAAGTTATATACTGTGAATTTCCAACATTCATTCATTCATTTTCTAAACAACTTAATCCTATTAGGGTCCCAGGGAGGCCGGTGCCTATCTCAGCCGACTCTGGCGAAGGTGGGGTATACCCTGGACAGATCTTTAGACCATCACAGGGCCAACACACACACAACCATTCATACTCACACTCATACCTAGGGGCAATGGAACTGACAATTAGCCTATTAAGCACGGGGAGAGCATGTGAATTTCCACCAATTATTATTAAATTTAATGTTGACTAAGTTCTATTTCAAACAAATTTTTTAGGGTTGTAATTTCATCATGATAATACTGAAAAACAAACAAACAAACAACAAATTAAATTATTCATTCATTATTTGCTAATCTGTTTAATACAATGATGGTTGCTACGAGGCCGGAGCCTATCTCAGCTGACTCTCCGAAAGAGGGGTTCACCCTGAAGAGCTGGCCAGTCCATCACAGGGCCAACACACACAACCATTCACACTCACACACTCACCTAGGGGCAATTTGGAACAGCAAATTAGCCTAATGTGCATTTCTTTGGAATGTCGGAGGAAACCCACTCAAGCACAGGGAAAACATGCAAACTCCACACAGATACGCCCTCGCTGAGCCCGGGACTCGAACTCAGGACCTTCTTGCTTTGAGGCAGATGTGCTAACCACTACACCACCACGCCATCCGGAATAAAATTAATTTTGCTTTAATTTAATAAAATTTCTTTGAAAATTCATATCATTTTTTCATTTTATTGATTTAATAACAGAACTGATTTTATTTATACATCCAGATTCCACTTTTAAGCTCCACTGCCTTACATTACTCAAATCACAAAGAGCCATTTGTTTAACGTTCATGCGAGAGTAACAGTAGAGCAGGAACGTATTTGAAGGAAGAAAATAAAAGGAAATAGAAAATAAATTAATTTGATTTTTTTCCTGAATAGGCGAGGCTGAAAAGCCTACACGTGTCTGGGAAAATAAAAGAAAGGAAGGAAGAAAGAAAAAAGAAGTGAAGTGCCTGCAGGCGTCGTGCCTTTGTACTTTGTTACAAAGTAATTTTCCGTGATGGATCTTTGGAAAGATAAAGGAATGATAGAGGAATATTGCAGATTCACGGCACGGTCAGAGTTATGAGGACGGCTTTTCTGCAGCTCGCACTCCTGCATGGCGTCTGTGTTACAAACCTTATCCCGTACGTGGCATCCCTGATCAATCTTTCACCTTAATGGCGCTGCGCTGTTTCTATACAGCCGCGGGGCGATAAATCACACGGGAGAACCTAACGGCCGTCACATTCCACTGCCACTTCTCATCCAGCTTCACCTCTTTAAGCCTGGTAGCCATTTCTGTTCTGATCCAAACTTCGATCTCGGGTTTTTCAATCTGTTGTGATATAAAACATTGGAAAAGGTTCGAATAACATACGGAAGAAAAATTTAAGTTTGGAGCATGAATGCGGAGTAAGAATAAAGGAAAAGGTCAGATAGTTATTTATTTATTTATTTAGCTTGAAGTAAATATCTGACCTTCAGTTGTTGTTGTACTGTTTCATTTATCAGTCATGCCGTTCGGACTGAAAGGTGCACCATTTTCTCTTTTTCCTTCTTATTATTCCGAAGCTCATGAAGTACAGTGTGAATTTATTTCACCAACAAAACCCGGCCACTGCGTCTATAATTCCTGAGAATGGACTTCGCTCAAGGTTTAATCCATTTGTAAAATTAATAAATAAATAAAAACTCCAAAAACAGCACCCTCCTTGTTCCTTTGTAAAGTTGAACTCCAGGGGGGTTTTTTTGGTCAAAATTTTTGTGTGAGTCAGGTCTGCTGTAAATGCTGAGTGTGAGACTTCGTCCTGCCTGTGCAGGTGGACAGATTTAGGGAGTGCCGGCCGCACTGGACAGCACCATCCCACAAATGTTTAACGAGCCGGAGAAACGCTTTTCCCCTTCCTCCACCCCCACTGAGCCAGATGAAGTGCAGCAGACTCGCTCGCCCACAGAGCGTAAATCACTCCCCACCGCGCCGTTGAAGAGGCCTGGGGGAGCCGTTTGGGTGGTGAGGAGATGCTGGAGGAACTTCACACACACACACACACACACACACACACACACACACACACGTAGAAGGATCTCTACACACCCTTCTCTCTTGACACTTTATCAGCACAAGCACTTTCTGCATGTGTTCTGTTTAACGTCGGCCCGTCAGAACTGCTTTAACACCCTCAGTCGCTGACCTCAAGACCTTTTCGCTAAAAGTTCACTATCATACTGTAAATATTAATATTTATTTATAAGATATTAATAATTCAACACTACAGTTATTAGAGGATGGAACCATGCTCCTGTGCACCACGTCTCATCACGGAGTTGCATTAGGAGCCTAATTAAGAGGAGTTTTACTCCAGTTTTCTCTGACAGTCCAAAGACATGCACATTAGGCTAACTGGCTAATCCTAATTGCCCCTAGGTATGAGAGTGTGTGAATGGTTGTATTTTTGTTGGCCCTGCAATGGACTGGCAAGCTGTTCAGTGTGTATCCCACCTTCGCCCAGAGTCGGCTGAGATAGACTCCATCCTCACTGCAACCTTAAAAGGATTAAGGGTTTCAGCAAATTCATTCATTCATTTTCGAAACATCCTAATTAGGGTCACGGGGAGGCTGGAGCCCATCTTAGCCAACTCTGGGCGAGGGCAGGGTACACCTTGAACAGCTTGCCAGGGTCAGACGTTCCAACTCAGGGACTATTTAGCAATATCCACCTCACCTTCAGCGAATAATTGGTAATTATACAACAGTAAGGTCTGGTGCACTAATCTGATTGGTTGGTCTATGGGTGCTGATATTTCATGTAGCAGCACTGGAACTAGTTACCGTTTTCACCACGTTAAATTTTACTTCCTTATTTGGACCTGGTGCTACGGTAGTGTTAGCGAGATCGTTAGCGAATGCAGCAATTGATAATTGTATATACAGTCGTGTGCAGTGAAGACTCTACACCATCACCTTTATCTAAAAGGGCTCCTAATAAAACTAGGCAAAAATTACTTCTCTATAATGTTTTGGGGTGAAAATGTATTGAACAAAAAAAATACTTCCTACAAGAATATTGAGGTAAAAGTTTGGCTAATAAACAAAAACACTGAAAATACCAATTTTTCAGAAAAACTGAAAGGTGTTGCAAATTTTATTTTTTTGACTTTTGCACATCATGAATGAACTTCAGACCGTATGGAACGGTTTAGCGAGTGAAGAAATTAAAAATATGTGAACACGATGCCTGAAAGGTTAAATGCTGTAATCAAAGTAAAGGGTGGCCACAATAAATATTGACTTTTTTTCCTCAAAAAAGAGACTGTTATTGTTGTTATTACTATATATTGTTGTTTGTTTACTTATTCTCATCAATATGATCCAATATTACATGAATTAAATAATTGAATAGTACTCGGTTTCTGATTTTTTTAAGTGTATAATCATCACTTCATCACTGTATTTTTAATTTCTTCACTCGCTAAACCGTTCCAAACGGTCTGAAGGTCATTCATGATGTGCAAAATTCAAAAATATAAAATTTGCGACACCTTTCAGTTTTTCTGAAAAATTGTTATTTTCAGTGTTTTTGTTTATTAGCGATACTTTTACCTCAATATACTTGTCGGAATTATTTTTTTTGGTTCTCGTTGCCTACAATAGCATCGTTTCAATACATTTTCACCAAAAAATTGTAGAGAAGGAATTTTTTAACTTCTTTTTATTAGGAGCCCTTTTACACAGAAGTGAAGGTGTAGAATCTTCACTGCACACTACTGTATATGGAATGTTTGTATAACAGGAACACAATACACAGCAATCAACACGAGCCCTCGAGCTACTTGACAGGCTATAAAGTGGGCGTGGCTTCTTTGAAATATATGTCTGCGATGTGACTTACTTGATATTAATTCTTTGTTTGTTAGTGCTGGTGTATGAAAGTAATATTACACTCAGTGTTGTGCTGTTGTACTGAATACCACGAGAACGTATGCAGGTAGGTATTTTCTATAATTTTTCTTTAATATTTCTATAATTTTTCTGAGCCTGAATATAAGATAATCGATGATTTATGGAGTAATTACATGTATAAATTATTTTCTGATATCATGCGTGTTTGGCAGAAAGTTTCTCTCGACCCGCCTCGCAGAAGAATTGCGGAAGATTCAATTCAATTCTATTCAGTTTTATTTGTATAGCGCTTTTTTACAGTTGACATTGTCGCAAAGCAGCTTTACATAGTAAAAGTAATTTAAGGAGGAATTGAAACATTTTTCTACAACCCCTTACACAACCCCCTACACATCCCTAATGAGAAGCCCGCGGTGACAGTGACAAAGAAAAACTCCCTCAGTTGACACGAGGAAGAAACCTTGAGAGGAACCAGGCTCAAGAGGGAAACCCATCCTCATACTCATATCCATATCATCCGGAAGATTGCAGCATGTCACGTACAGGTTTGTGAAGAGAGTGAACATGTCGAGGTTGTGTATATTTCAGAGCGTCCATAGGCACGGTGGTAGTTTTCACATTATCACCCTGTCTTTCATGAACCCACAGAGAAAGAGCGAGAGAGAGAGAGAGAGAGAGAGAGAGAGAGAGAGCTTTCACATGCTCCCAATACTCGTCTCTCACACGTCCATGTCGTCGATGTGTTCAATTCCCTCCTGCTTTGTTAAATAATAATCATTGGCTAAAAAGAACATCATGATCTCTCACTCCTCTTCTCTGCCCCCCCCTGTTTATCAATGAGCCTTGATACCAAGATATTCTGAAGTGGTTTATCAGTCAGAAAAAGGTCAATCTACTTTATGAACAAACATTTAACAGCAGTGATGGAGTGGACCGCGAGCAGACAAACCTGATAGCGTTAGAGTTTCCTTTCTTCCCTCCTATCAAAGCCTCGGGACAGAGGAACGCATTTCAGTGTGTTTAAAAAGAGACGCTGTGCGCTATTAATCACACGGCCATTAGCCGTTGGCTTTTTCCTCTGGAAGCAGTGAGGTGCAGAGCTACTTATCGCTAGGGTGAAGAGAACACACTGCCTTACAAAACAAAACAAAACAGATTTAGACTGAAAACATTCCTTCAGCGCTAATCATTTTATGTGCTCAATCTAAGCTAGCAATACTCCTGTTTTTTTAATATCAGCGAGCTACTAAGCTACAAGGCTAAAAATATCTAAAGGTAAAAGCTTTGTTTGTATTTATTGGTAATTTAATGCTTATTACTCGCTGGGCTCCTGCTAGCTAGAATTACTCTTCTGTAGTGACCGTAGCTTAATACTAGCTAGCTAAATTAGCATCTAAGCTTGAGTTGAAGATAGAATTTAAGCTTGAGAAGCATGATAAAATACTTTTTTATGTGTTTTTTAAAACTTTATTGCTCTTTACTTTTTAGATTAAAAGAAAAAACTTATGCTAATGCTAATTATTCCCTAGGCTCAAGCTAGCTAGCATTACAATCCCTTGGAAGCTTTACTGAGTTACTAGCTAATGAGCATCTATGATTAAATTAAATATATAATTAATCATAATGATAATAAAATATTTTTGTTTGGATTTTTTAAAACTTTATTGTTATTTATTCGATGGGTACAAGCTAGCTATGTAGCATTACAAGGTAGCATTACAATCCTGTGGTAACTTTAGCTAGGTATTAGCTCCTTTAATTTATGTTGGTAAAATGAACATATTTGTGTAGATTTAACAATAAAAAGGACAAAAGTACCCCAGAAAAATGTCTTTTTTTTTAATTATTTTTGAAACTTTAATACTAATTATTCTGTAGGAATGGGCTAGCTAGCTCATTAAATTAGCATCTAAGGTTAAATTTAACATTTACAGCATTTGACAGACAGAATTTAAGACAGAATTAAAGCTAAAAGTGATAAAATGCCTTAAACAATCATTTTATTTTAATTGTTTTTCACTTTTTTCCCCCTTAAAATCTTTTATTCTTTGAGGTAAAGTTAGCTAGCTAGCATTACAAGGTGGCAATAATCTCCTGTGATCATTGTATTTATCTCATTGCTTGTTAAATTAGCATCTAAAGTTGAATTACAAGTCTGTGTTTGGTATGAAGGCATTAGAGGAATTTGTTTTAGGTAAAGTTAACATATTTATGCCGATTCTTTACTCAGAAATTCACGAACAGTCATGACCTGAAGTAAAGGAATCGTTGAACTGCACGGAATCGGACGACTCGACTCACCGAAAAGCCTCCGATGAAGATGAAGGGTCTCAGGAGGAGGAAACATTTGATTCCAATATAATCTGATTATATATAAACTCAGGATCAAAGTACAGGATACGATCATTTGTAGGAAATTGTCTCGAGTTTGATTTTTATGAGCAGCACATTTCCCCGGTACGATCGAGAGCCTGTGAACACTTTTTGAATAAATTTGCTTGTTTTTAAGCAACGAGACAAAATGATCAAAGGTCTCTATTGAAAAATGAAATTCACATTATTTTAAAACCTCTGTCCAAAAACTACATCAGCGAATCTGTGTGAGAGTCGGAGTAACTCCGCAGAGCCGCGCCAGGCGAGGGTGTGTGATGATTTAAACATGCCGTTTGCAGAGTTTGTCTTGGCTGTGCGATGAAATTTGGGATAATGGGACGTCTGTGTTCAGTAAATGTCTTCTTTTTTTTTGCTATTATTTTAAGAGTGGATTGTTAACACAGGACTGTTCTCCATTCTCGTGTCCTCATATGCTTCATTCCTACACGATACCTTGGCAGGAATGTAAGTCTATAGGTTTTTAATGTGTGTATTATGGTAAAACAGCCCTAGTTTCCAGTTTCTCCTTCCTATCTGTATCATTAATTGGTGTTTTTTTCTTTTTTTTTCTTTAACATTTCACCAAGAGTCATGATGGGCTTTGGGATGCTGGGATGCACAAAATTGTTTAAAAAAAATACATACCAAAATAAATTACATAATAATTAATAATTGTTTTATTATTATTATTATTATGTGACCTTGACCAGGATGAACATTAATAATAAAAGAATAAATAATCAGCATGAATGTTTATATAACACTGCTCAATAGGAAAATGTTTTTAATTCATAATTTACTCAAGGTGACTCTAACTAGTGTGTATATTAAAGGCTTTGACATACCAAATAACTTTGTTAGAAAATATTTGATGCTAATCTTGAAAAAAAAAAAAAAAAGTTTAAAGAGTTTGGTCACATTTTAAGTAAAATTAAGATTTTTAAAAACAAAAACAATAATTAAATAATCCACATGGGTAGAAATGTGCCCTTCCTGACATTAAAAAAAAAAAAATTATAATCCAAAAGACAGGCGAAACAAGTCCAAACCATGAATCATAAATCAAGCTTAAAAACAGGCAAGAGTCAGGCGATAAGCGGAAAACTGGAACTAGACGAATTCCAAAAATACACACAAGAAAACAACAGCTCAGAAACTAGGACAAGCTCAAACCAGATAAAGAAAATTAAGAATTAAAGGGTTTGTAAAGTTCAGCACACAAAGAACTGGTGAATACGGAGTCCTTAAGTACTGTGTCACTGGGAATGGGTGATTGAGTTCAGGCGTGCAGATTGAAGAAGGAGATTTAGGATTTAAGTGGGTGGAATGGTGGTGGAATGGCTCATACGGCCACCTCACAGGAAGGAGGTCCTGGGTTCGGGTCCGTTTCTGTGTGGAGTTTGCATGTTCTCCCTGTGCTCGCGTCAGTTTCCTCCGACAGTCCAAAGACATGCACATTAGGCTAATTGGCTGTTCCATATTGCCCCTAGGTGTGAGAGTGAGTGTGAATTGTGTGTTGGCCCTGTGATGGACTGGTAAGCTGTTCAGGTTGTACCCCGCCTTCACCCAGAGTCGGCTGAGATAGGCTCGGTTCGGTGATTAAGGAAGAGAGGAGGAGATGCGTCAAAAATGTTGTGACAGACGTTAAGGAGTGAAAATAATACCGTCCGAATAGGGAATTCTGAAGAATGAAATAGAAGCTTGTGCCATTTCTCAAACAGGATCATTTCTTCAGAATATCGATCGCTCTTGTTAACAGGTTCTGGTTTGTTCCACATGGACCACATTTATTAATTTAAACGGCACTCGTGTCAGATTTTAATGCGAGGACGAGAAGAAGCTCTACATGTGCTTTTAATTAGTTTCCAATTTTAGATTTATTATTTTTTTTTTTGTAAAACCTCATTGGGAACAGGAGAAATGAGAAAATTCCTAAATATAACCAAAAAAGGGATTGTCTGAGGTGCAAGGTTGGATGATGAAGCCTGATAGAAACAGGGTTTGGGAATAAATTATGACATAGTGAAGATGTATTCCAGTCACTTCCTGTCAAATCCTCGACACACGGAATACAGAACCGGAAGGAGAGATAATGTTCTCCACCTTCTTTGCAGTCTTTTCTTTTTATTAGTTTTTTTTTCATTTTTCCATGTTTTAATGATCCCCACATTCACTACTTAAGCTCTGTTGCTAATTTTCCGTTCCGTAGCAGATGGACGCCATAAAAATCCTTTTAAATAAAAAGCTTTTTTTCTCCCTCACTTTAATAAAAGAAAAACAAGAATTTTTTCAATTCTTCCCCTGAAAGCACGTAGGAGATCCATTAGGCCCGACACAACAGATGGGCGATGGTCAAACGCACTTGGCGTCTCCCAGTCAGCCACTCAGTGTGTTATTACCTTGGCATGACTGACATATCCGTTACCCAAAGCAATAGTGCGAGAATGTTTATTAGCAGCTCTCCTGCTAATAGCAGACGCCAAAACAGCAGAGCAAACAGGCCGAGTGGAGGAAGCCACCGCTGCGCTAACGCTCACAGCAGAAAGCTAAACGCGTGTGACCTTGAGGCGGGCGAGACAGAGAACTCCTGCCTGACAATTACAGGCGAACGGGGAGGATTTTAAAAAGCTCACGGTTCTGCCTGGAGTTTCGGCCGTGACCTTAAGCGCAACGGCAAATGTTGCAACGGCGAACACCAGCCCCTCCCAACCCCCCAGTGGAACTTCCGTGAGCGTGGGATTTAGTAGCGCTGAAAAGATTTAGCATTAGCATCAGTTTACTAACAAGCACTCTATACACACTATATCTAATTTCAAACATTGACTTCTAAGTAGTGATGCAAAGAAAAAAAATCCTTCAAGCTTAGATCCGGTTCGCATCGATGTTCTTAAGTTCGTCCCTGAGATTCTAAAGAAATAAAATACAAAAAGGAAGCAACAGAGCATCACTGCAGTACAGCATACTCTCAGCAACACAGACCATGCTACATGCTAATAAACAACATGTGAAGTAATGGCACTAACCAGAGCCTGCAGCTAATCAGGCAACGGCTAATGCTAGTGTTAGCGGTTCTAACTAGTATTAGATCGCTACTTTACACTTCTAGCTTTGCTAATAATAAATTAATTAATAATCAGTACCTTTATTCTCAAGAATGTGTGCTCTTTTGAACCTGTTGCTCTTTGGGATACAACTTCAATTGAACTGAATTTAATCATTCATTTGCTGAACTGCTTCATCCTACAAGGGTCACAGGAAGGCTGGAAGGCAGGGTACATCCTGGACAGCTCACCAGTCCATCGCAGGACCAACACACTCACACACACACACACACACACACACACACACACACACACACACACACACACACATACAAAACCACTCACACTGACACCTAGGGGCAATTTGAAACAGCCAATTAGCCTCATGTTCAATTTTAACATTAAAAAAGTCCATGAAGTCGTCACTACTATAGGTTGACGGTCTGCATGTTTTATTTATGGTCTTTTCCTAGTTAATTCTGCAACAATATTAAATAAGTATTTTGGATTATTTTGTTATCTTCTATTTGATTTGCTCTAGAAGCACTAAGAGCTTTTTTATAGTTAAGGAGACTCTCTTTCCATGCTAGTTGGAATACCATTACCAAGAGTCTGTTTTAGTGTGCGTGTATCATCATTATACCAGGGTGCTAATTTTTTCTCTCTGATTGGTTTTCTTTTCAGAGGA
>JBCNYH010000008.1:31753086-31764070 GCA_039654325.1 Tandanus tandanus
GCAGCTAACTGGGTTATCAAAGGCCGGCCATGTCTCTCACTGTCTGTGGTGAGAGGAGAGTAAAAGAACCGTTGCTGTCGTTCGTAAAGAGGAGGCTGCATCGCCGTCAGCGTTTTTCTGCCCTGCGATGGCCTGGCGAGCTGTCCAGGGTGTACTCTGCCCTCACCCAGAGTTGGTTGAGATGGGTGCCAGCCTCCCCGCGACCCTAATTAGGAATAAGCGGTTCAGAAAATGAATGAATTGCAAAATTTGTTTTAATATACTTTATAGACCTAATGTTATAGAAAACAGGAGCAGTCGGAGAGCGCAAACCTCTGCCAAGCCCAAACAATCCATCACATGAATCAATCAAAAATGTTACAGTGATAAAGAATCCTTTAAAAAATTTCAGTTAGTCCGGATCATCTCCAAAATCTAATAGCGTCTTCTTTGTCCAAAGTTCCGCCTCTGGTTGTAATTTTATGAAAGTCCATACATCAGTTTTTGTGTAATTCTGATAACAATCACACAAACCGAGGGTGAAACAGAACCTCTGGCAGGAGCACTGAACGAGCTGACGAATCTTCTGACTGATCAGAATCAGAAAAGCTAGAATTTTAAGATTTAAATCGGATTTGATAATTATAGAGATAATTATATTAATCCTAACGAAGCCGGAATTTCTTCACCCGCCTGCGAGCCGCGAGCACACGCCCACAGAGGGCTTAACAAATCATTTACAATTCCAATGACCTCCGTAGGCGCTGACGTTCTGACCTTTGACTGCACAACATGACATTATTAAATAAATACGACTTTATAAACTTTATTTCTTAGCATGATCTGAACACACACACACACACACACACACACACACACACACACACACACACACACACAGGTACATGAATACAAGTGTTACAGGATTTACTCAGCATTAAACAGCGTGCAAAAAAAAATGACATGAATAAATGTCAAGTAAATATCAATTCCTCGAGGGCATCAGCGATCTCATCCCACGCTCGCCCAGCAGGAGGTCCGGCCTTATTAAGCGTGGCGGGGGTCCGTTCCAGAGAAACGACACCGCAGAAGAAACACCAGCCGTCATTCCTGCACTCATGAATCAAAAATAATTTGATTCTGAGGAAGAGTAACCCTAAAAAAAAAGCATCATCACGTCCCAACACCACACCGCACCAAAACACCCTGTTCGAGTTCAAATAGCGGCCCGGCACCGCTCAGCTCTGAGCCTGGAATAAATGTTAATATTTAAAGAACAAAACTTGGTGGAACTCACAGCTGGATGTCTTTCATCACTCGCAAAACTCAAATATTTACTTCACTCTAGGCTCCTTCCTTCAGTGGTACAATGTGTAAAATATACATTAGCACTTTGCTGCAATCTTCAGCCAATAAAACGTTAAGGTGTTTAAATAATATTGTATTTAGGGTCCAAACAGTTCACAGTTATTCCACGAAATCGAGTCAGACGTGAGCCGAAAGCCGGCAAGTCACGTAGCGTCAACCATGTACGATGAGATGGGGTGGAATAGCTGTTTTATTATTTCAACAGCCACTGGATTGTAAAATATATCATTTTTTAGCTTTAAAGTAATAAATAGATTATTATAACTCTGCATACTTATAAAGAAATGTCTCCACCTAGTGGGCATCTGATGAACATTTTGACCCGTATTAAAGAACAGGCATTTCTCGGGATTTCGGGACTTTTTAACATGATCCCATGCACAGACCACCTCCAAATTCTAATGTTTTTTTACTTGTACCACACCCTACTCTGGAAAAAAATTCCATCCAAATCTGTGGATAGTTTTTTGAGTTATATTGCTCACAAACAAATTAACAGACAGACAAACAGAGGTTAAAACAACCACCTAGTGGAGGTAAACATTCAACAGTAATAATTCATTCATTTTCTGAAGCGCTTAATCTTAATTAGGGTCGCGGGGAGGCTGGCGCTCATCTCAGCCGACTCTGGGCGAGGGCCGGGTCCACCCTGGACAGCTCGCCAGGCCATCGCAGGGCAGAAACACACTGACGGCTCTGCAGCCTCCTCTTTACGGTTTGTTCTGCGGACAAGGTGGCGCTATAGTGCAGTGTTTAAACGTTTTATCCTTATCTTGTGACTTAATAATTTTCTATTTATATTTGTCCACTGATTCCTTTACCAAAACAAAAAGCCTTAACAAAAAAACATACAACTCCGCTCATAAATGATGGTTTGTTTATTTTTCTGTACATATGCACATTCTCCATAATGACTGGAATCATGAAATAAAAGAAAACAACAAACAACTAGAGGTCCCCGATGGGGAAATCACACCGGAAGTCCGTTACCCGGACACTATAAACGACTGGTGGCCATTTTGCTGACCTTGACCATTACCTACAATAATCTTTTCATAAACTTGTTTCAGCCAGAAAAAAAAAATAAAATAAAACAATACCATCTACACTATCGCAGATAACAACAACAACAACAACAACAACTGCGAGTGCTGCGAATACTGCACTACCGTCACAAAAGCTAGAAAGCATATTAACCTACAATTAGATTGTTGTTGTTTTTGGCAAATATTTTTCTGCAAATCGTGTGCTGCTTGGACCCCGCAGATCGCTCCTTGTAGCCATGTTTGATTATTTCTTCAATATATTTCAATTAGAAAATCCTGTTATCCAATAAAAGTGGATGGAGTTCGGGAGCAAAGCGCCTGGTTTTGCTCCTTTTATTCAGCATTTGTAAATACTTTGATGAAGATATACTTCGAGTACAATTAGGTTCCATTGTGCAAGAAATGATGCCTGAAATTTGTGAGGAAATTGCTGCACTTGGCAACATGCGGATGGCTCTCCATCATACATAATTACTTAAAAAAACAGAGTCAAGGAGGAACGGAGGAATGAGAAGTGTGACTGATTAGCTCACGTATCACAGTCGATCCTCTAACCTTCGGAACGAGCAGCGGAGGGTTCGTAAATGTTTTTTCTCCACCTCCCAAAATTAGTGCCATTGCACGCTGCTCGGAGCTTTATAGGTTTCCTGATGCGTGGTGAGTAATGAGGTAAAAGTCCTAAACAGTAGTGAGTATTTTATTATTTAAGCTCCAGTGCTCGAACGTTTAAATGCCTTTAAACTTTAAAAGACTTTTCTTTTCTTAAACTCTCCTGGCTGAGTTACGGCACATTAATACACACCACACGTTATGAATGAGCAGTTTTAATACGAATCGTAGCTTCTACATGACTGAGCAATACACAGTTTATAATGCTAAACATAAACACTCATTTATTTATTTCATAAATTAAAGTCACCCACAAACGTGCGTGGAACACTACAGTTATAGGATTGAACTCGCCCACGTCACAACCAGATCCTGACCACACCCATGAACAGATTTTCACCAGACGCGGTGGAGATATTACCCTGCCTGAGTTCCAGAGATGATTTGATTTTGGAATGTCTGGGTCAAAAGTCAAGGTCAAAGCAAGGTCACGAAAAAATTTCTGCCATTTCCCAAAAAATGTTACATTGAAATTGCTGATATCTCAGAAATGAGGGACAGATAGGAAACCATATACACACTTTCAATTGACATAATGACCTTTGACCCTGAGTGACCCGAGAAGGTCAAAATAAAGGTCACAGGATTTTAAGCGCTAAGAACTTTGAAACGAGTGCCGATAGACATGCCGTTGCTATGGAACACTAATAGGAAACCATATATGGACTTTCAAATCAGATTATTACCTTTGACCTTGAGTGACCTTAAAAGGTCAAAATCAAGGTCAAATGAGCATTAATAACCTCAAAATGAGTTACAGTAGATGTACCTTGCATTTTTGTAATTGTAACACTTCTGTAATTAACACCATTAAAATTACAGGGTGGTTCCTGAACCTCCATCCCTTTTTGTGGAGTAAACCAAATGCATGGTGTACTGAAAGCTGTTTGGCTCTTGTATTTTGTAATCTAACAAAACAAACTAAGACTCAAAAGAATTTCTCTGGGACCATCCCACCAGGACACGGATGAATTCTGGATTTTAATTGGTTAAAAGGTGTTGGTTAGTTTATTATTAAACGTTTATGGAAGGAGTCTCCAGTTTTAGAGGAAAACTCTTTAAAATGTGTTGCACTTTTATTTATTAAATTATATTAAAGTCTTTTATTCTTCACATATGATCCTGTTTAAGATCCAACCAATCCAATCAAACTCTCCAGGAACGTCTCTAATACGATATAAAAGAATGCATGCACCCGGATTACGGCTGGTGTTCTCATCAAAAGATGTCCTCTCCGACCTCCTGCCCTGCAGACCGTGTTCTCGATGTTAAAAGCAGATGAACAGACCACTAGTTTGAGGCTTAATTAGTCGGGCAGCGGCGGGGTCAGCCTGAACGGGCACTCGGGATCATATGTCAGGCCAACAAGGGTCCAGCACATGTTCAGGTCAAAGGTCAAAGGGGCAGTCATGCAAAGACGTACAGAGTGGACTTCTATGTCTATGGTTTCTGGGTAATGGAAGAAAGAAAAAAAAAAAGGGAGATCTTTAAAAAAAGTTTTACACACTGTTCTTTGTTTAGCTGCGAAATGAAGAATTAGGTTCGAGTCCAGTGTATAAAAGTTCATTGTCTGAGATCCTGAGTGATGTAAATTATTCGGGGGACGTCTAGAGAGGCATAGGGGGTAAAGGTTGCAAAATATCCGTGTTTAAAAGGGGTGCTGGGAGAGAGAGAGAGAGAGAGAGAGAGAGAGAGAGAGAGAGAGAGAGAGAGAGAGAGGGAGAGAGAGAGAGAAATAAACTGCCGGGGTAATTACTGAAAATCACAGCGGTTACCTCGAGCTCTACCTTATCATCATATAATTTTCCTTTCTATATTCGACTCTATAAATATTTAGAATTCAGCTCCACCTCCAGATGGACTCCATCAGTCGTCCACACAAAGCGGTGAAATCCGGCCTTGAAAGCGTTCCCGTTTCCTCCACAGCCCTGGCCATTAGGACTCTCCGGGTGGCCTGACGTCACCAGAGACCGCCCGGCGTCGCCATGAGTGGCATGTGGCATGTGTTGTCTACACTCTGATTAAAAACCTTTTAAAAAATTATGCTTTAACCTCCCGTGAGGGATTAAGAACCCAGAATGACTGCAGGGACGTGCAGCTCACCCCCCCCTCCTTCACCTCCTCGCCATCCCTTTCCCTCTGACTTCCTCTATGGTTTCTCTTCCCACTCCTATAAATAATCACCTTGTGAGTCCACTATAATTATACTACATGCTGGGCTCTCACCTGGAGCTTGGCGTTTGGAGACTTGCTAGTTGGTGTAGTTTGACCTACATATTCTGAGAAACGCCTGAAACCAGTCACGTTGCACATGGGAGAGTGGATTAAGTCTAAAAATGCCCTAATACCCCTCGATCCTGCTCTTTCCAGGACAGACTGGGGTGAGAAATCGTCCGATCTGTTCTCTTCTCGTCTTACTGGCAAGCCTGACATCGTTAAGTGCCAATAAACGGCGTCCATGATGGCGGATTAGCAACCCACTCCGCATATGTTCCTAATAGACGAGCGGCCATTAACGCTTATTTTTGGAGCCTCCCAGTTAAAAGCATGAGCCAGGATAATTCCCTGCATCGGACCAAACACGACCGCGGGGGTGCCGAGAGATAAAGTGATCAAATAAACAACGTAAATGTGTCTGAATGTTAAAAGTAACTACATCAACATCAACGCCGTTAGGACTGAATGAGCCGCTTTATCCTTATAGGGTCGCAGGGAGGGTGGAGCCTATCTCAGCCGACTCATTGGAGAAGGCAGGGTACATCCTGAACAACTCTCCGTCCATCACAAGACTAACACACAATCATTCACACTCACGTTCACACCTAGGGGCAGTTAGCCTAATACGCACGTTTTTTGGACTGCCGGAGGAAACCGGAGTACCCGGAGGAAACCCACGCAAGCACGAGGAGAACATGCAAACTCCACAAAGAAATGGGACTGGAACCCAGAACCGATACGCTGCCGTGCCGCCTCAGCGAGATACAGTCCAGAGTGAAGGTTTTAGCTTTACTTAGCGCAGATGAAATTAGCGCGCCTCTCCTGATTTTATTTAAAGATACGAAACAGCCGGTTGTGACAGTCTCATTAATACGCTGTGAAGTGCACCACGACTACATTCACATTCCCCTCCATCCACACTCTCATCTGTGAAACCTGAGACGACGGTGTCGGGAGGAGGACTTTCTCCTAAAGCAAATATTTGGCTAACACTTCAAACTAACGTTTTTTTTCCCTTTGCGGCTTATGAAATATGTGTGGGAGGGACGACGTGGCTCGGGATGAATAGCAGAGTTAAGATGAGGGTCGGGGAATGGGCAGCCGCTGATTCCATCCATCTCCAGCCTCATTAAAATGCCTGGAAGTCTGGAGTTGGTGCGCGAGTGGAGCACTTGAGTGGTGATTCGTCTGAATGGAAATGTTCTCGCAAGGCGACTCGGATCATACGTTATGAAAGAAGCTTTAATTAAAACATTAATAATTCTCAGTATAGGACTGACACCCGGACACGGGGGTCTGAACACCGAGTCAAACACTCCACTTTTTAGCAAATACACTGTGGGATCTGAATCTTGGAAAACTGTGTGTGTGTGTGTGTGTGTGTGTGTGTGCGTGTGTCTGTGTGTGTGTAGAAAAAGGGGTTCCCCAAAAAATAAAAGCGTAATACAAATATTCATTCATTCGCTAAATTGGAAATCCATGATAGAGTCACGGGGACGCTGAAGCCCATCTCAGCCGACTCTGGGTGAAGACAGGGTACATCCTGAACAGCTTGCCAGTCCATTGCAGGGCCAACAAACTCTCACACACACACACACACACACACATCCATTCACACACGGAGCACTTCAGAACAGCCAATTAGCCCAATGTGCATGTCTTTGGACTGTAGGAGGAAACTGGAGTACCCGGAAGAAAACACACAGAAACGGCCTCGCCCTGCCCGGGACTTGAACCCAGGACCTTCTTGCTGTGAGGCAGACATGCCAACCGCCACACAACCGTACCCTTTAATTATTAATGTGATTCTAAAACACCCTTTCACCCCACTCACTCACTCATTTGCCCAACCGCTGAATCCTACACGGGGAGGCTGGCGCCCATCTCAGCCGGCACTGGGCGAAGGCGGGGTACACCTGAACAGCTCTGCAGTCCATCACAGGGCCAACACGCATACAACCATTCACACTCACTCTCACACCTAGGGGCGATATGGAACAGCCAGGTTAGCCTAATGTGCGTATCTTTGGATTGTGGGAGGAAACTGGAGTACCCTGAGGAAACCCACGCAAGCACCGGGAGAGCATGCAGACTCCACACAGAAACGTCCTCGCCGAGCCCGGGACTCAAACCCAGGACCTGCTTGCTGTGAAGAGGAAGTACTTACCACTACACCACTGTGCCACCAATTCTAGACCAGTGATTCATTGATTCGGTTATTTGATTCAATGCCATGTTTATTTATAAAGCATTTTTAACAATACAGCCTGTCACAGTGGACCTTTCCAGAAATCCAGATGTTGATTTAGATCCCAGAGGAGGTGACAGCGGTGAGAAAAAAAAAAAAAACTCGGTGCATTTGAAAAGAAGAAAAAAAAAAAGAAACCCTGGCTGACTTTATCCGGATGATTCTGTCAAGGCTCAATGGTCTACTCGGACTATTTTTAGCGACGCTCTTATGTCTCTGCTCGTCTCGGCTCATCTCGGTCACCGGGGCCTGAAGGGGAACCGAATTCAGGATTTAGGAGGTGACAAATTCAACAAGGGTGCTTAGGTAAGGGCAAGGCTCTCTTAGTGGGGGGAAATAACGCCTACGTGACGGATTATCAATATTCCACCCATCCTTCTGGACTCTTCAGCCCTAACAGAATCTAAAGCTCGGTTTTTCTCACGTTTGAACGAGTTGCTCAGTAGCGCAGATGCTTCGGCTTATACGGTGCAGTTAGATGCAAGCTCCGCCCACTCACCCTATGTCATTTGTATACAGCCCACTTTCTTTGTCAGGTACATCGAGTTTCGAAACAAAGAAAGTTACAAGTGCACCCTGGTGTACAGCGCACTAGGTCATAAATGGCTGGCTGCGCTACGTTAGATAGTGCACTCGGTCACTAGGCCACAAGCAAACGTCCTACTTAGTGCACATGGGCGCAAGAAAGCACGATGATGGCAGCACATTCATTTTAATATGCATCGAGATATGTATACTAGGCGGCACAGTGGTTAGCACGTCCGCCTCACAGCAAGAAGGTTCTGGGTTCGATTCCCGGGCTCAGCGAGGGCGTTTCTGTGCGGAGTTTGCATGTTCTCCCCGTGCTTGCGTGGGTTCCTCTGGGAACTCCGGTTTCCTCCCACAGTCCGAAAACATGCACAGTAGTGGTTGTCGGTGTCCCGGCCCTGCGATGGACTCGTCCAGAGTCGGCTGAGATGGGCGCCAGCCACCCCGCGACCCTAATTAGGAAAAAGCGGCTTCCATAACGAATGCATGCTAACCCCGCAGGCCTTTTGAGTCATGTGACGTGTAGGATACGTAGTAGCTCCAGGTTGCAGGTGGAGTGTTTATTTCCAGACGGGATTTAAATTCAGGCATTGTGTAAATATGATGTGACTTGTATTTAAAGACCTCCTCCTCCACCTGCTCCTCGTCCTCCTTCTCCTCCTCCAGCCGCAGCGGGGACGCGTCCCTGGGAACGGCGGCAGAGGAAAGGTCTACTCCATTTCTCACTAATGTGTTTTGTGTTTATTACCGAACTGTCTTGTTTATGCAAAGATAATGGGAGACATTTAAAATGCAAATTTCTCTGCTGAATTAATATATGACAGATTCTAGAGGGGAGACGGTTCCAGGTATTCATCCACAATCGCTCTGCGTGTTTCACCACCAGCCGCTGAACAAAACTAACCTGAGGCCCGGCGAGAGACTCCTGTAGTGACACACCCACTGACTAAACACAGCATCCGCCATAAATAAGTGATCAGAGCAGCCTGTAGTGGGTGAGATAGTCCAGGAATTACGGTAGGCTCCAGCACACTGCACATTCTGCTGAACTTTCATACTTTGTGCTTATATTAGTGGTTTTACGGTAAATTTGCACCAGTTGTGTGTTACCGCGATCTGTGTTTAACATCAGGTACAAAACTCCAGTTTGTGGTTGCAGCATTGCTTTAATGACAGGTGTCATATTCCAGGTGTTATACTGTACACTGGGCATATATTTAGGGTTTCGTATAGTGTTATTTATTCCAGGTGTTAAGCGGGTGGTCTTATAGTATATTTACAACAGGTGTAATATTTCAGGGTCATAATGCGGTAGTGTGTGTTCTATTACACTTTTACAGCCAATGAGGTATTCCAGATTTTACGTTAGTTTTTTGTGTGTTTATGGCAGGTGTGGTATTCCAGACGTTGTGGTAGTTTGTTTGTCATTGTAGTGTTTTTATAGCCGATGCAGTTTTCCAGGTGTTGCCGGAGTTTGTGGTTTTCAGAGTGTTTATTTATTATTATTTTTTAATGGCAGATGTGACATTCCAGATGTTGTGGTGGTTTATGTTTCTTTGCATTCTTATGGCACAAGTTGTACTATTGCAGTAGTTAATGGTGGTTATAGTTTTACAGGTGTTGTTGCGGTAGTTTGTGTTTTTGTTGTGTTTTTCAATGGCAGATGTGTTATTCCAGCTGTTGTGTTAGTTTGTGTTTTTTGCAGTGTGTCTTATTGTAGGTGTAGTATTCCATAAGTTATGGTAGTTTTGTTTTTTTGTTTTTAATGGCAGGTGTGGTGTTCCAGCTTTTCTGGTAGTTTGTGTTTTTTGCAGTATTTATTTATTTTTTTTGTGGTTATGGTATTCCAGATGTTATGGTAGTTTGTGTTTTTGTTGTACTTTTTAATGGCAGCTATGGTATTCCAGATGTTGTTGTAGTTTGTTTTTATAGGGTTTTTTTTTGGCAGGTGTGGTGTTCCAGATGTTGTGGTAGTTTGTTTTTATAGGGGTTTTTTTTGGCAGGTGTGGTATTCCAGATGTTGTGGTAGTTTGTTTTTTATTGGGTTTTTTAAGCAGGTGTGGTATTCCAGATGTTGTGGTAGCTGGTTTTTATAGGATTTTTTTTGAAGGTGTGGTATTCCAGATGTTGTGGTACTTTGTTTTTATAGGTTTTTTTTGCAGGTGTGGTATTCCAGATGTTGTGGTACTTTGTTTTTATAGGTTTTTTTTAGCAGGTGTGGTATTCCAGATGTTGTGGTAGTTTGTTTTTATAGTTTTTTTTTGCAGGTGTGGTATTCCAGATGTTGTGGCAGTTTGTTTTTATAGGATTGTTTTTGGCAGGTGTGATATTCCAGATGTTGTGGTAGTTTGTTTTTATAGTTTTTTTTTTTTAGCAGGTGTGGTATTCCAGATGTCGCGGTAGTTTGTTTTTATAGGTTTTTTTTTGCAGGTGTGGTATTCCAGATGTTGTGGTTTTTTGTTTTTTATATGGTTTTTTTGGCAGGTGTGATATTCCAGATGTTGTGGTAGTTTGTTTTTATAGGATGGTTTTTGGCAGGTGTGGTATTTCAGATGTTGTGGTAGTTTGTTTTTATGGGATCTTTTTTTTGGCAGGTGTGGTATTCCAGATGTAGTGGTAGTTTGTTTTCCACAGGTTTTTTTATTTTTTATTTTGGACAAGTGCAGTATTCCAGATGTTGTGGTAGTTTGTTTTTCATATAGCTTCTTTTGGCAGGTGTGGTATTCCAGGTGTTAAAGTAGTATGTGTTTTTTGTAGCATTTTCACAATAGGTGTAGTATTCCAGATGTTACGGTTGTTTGTGCTTTCAATACAATGCCGTGATTAATTGAATTCCGTTGTGGATGTGTGCTCATCATCGCCAGCCGAAGAATAGGGGGGGGGGGGGGGGGGGGGGGGGGGGGGGGGGGGGGGGGGGGGGGGGGGGGGG
>JBCNYH010000008.1:31907254-31929105 GCA_039654325.1 Tandanus tandanus
TGTGAGAGTGTGAGAATGTGGAGTGTAAGTGTGAATGTGAGAGTGTGAGAATGTGGAGTGTAAGTGTGAATGTGAGAATGTGAGAGTGTGATAATGTGGAGTGTAAGTGTAAATGTGAGAGTGTGAGAGAGTGAGAGTGTGAGTGTGAGAATGTTAAACTTTAAGAGTTAAACTCTGATATATGATGTTGATTTCGTGCTCGATTGATTTTCCGTTATGGCGTTGGGGTTTAAAAGGAAATATTCGCTCTCTCTTGTTATGCTAATAACCATCACATTATACCAGATCCACGAGCTCCAGCCGAGCGGAGAACCCGAATATTTCCAAAGTTTTGTTCTTCCTGCTGATAAGCTTCCTGCAGAGCCGAGCAACTCTCGCTGTCCTGATGTGAGGAGTGAGCTCTGACAGAACCCTCAAACTGCTGACAGTACATCTGTCTCTCTCTCTCTCTCTCTCTCTCTCTCTCTCTCTCACACACACACACACACACACACCCTATAGGGTATATTCCTACCATAGATATGATGGACTCTCCTGATGTCATGTCAGAATTTTTTCAGGTTTTCTCGTCTCTAATTGGACGTCGTTTTATACTCCAGTCAGAAATAAAAAAACAAAAAAAAATTTATTAAGGAAACAATGACACATCCTACTTTTTATCCTTTTATAGTTACTTCTGATTTCACGTAACTTCCAAATAAATATACAAATTGAGGCGCTGCATAAAGGCGGAGCTTCTCATGAGGCTTTTTGTGGGCGAGGTTTCTTTTCCATTCATAATTAATGAATTATTCTGTCTCTTTTAAGTTTCAAGCCATGAAGAAAAACTAGTAGACACTCACACCTAGGAGCAATTTGGAACAGCCAATGAGTCTAATGTGCATGTCTTTGGACTGTTGGAGGAAACCGGAGAACTCAGAGGAAACCCACGCAAGCACGGGGAGAACATGCAAACTCCACACAGAAACGCCCTCACCGAGCCCTGGACTCGAACCAATGACCTTCTTGCTTAGAGGCGGACATGCTAACCGCTACACCACTGAGCCGCCCTGATACTTAACAGCCAATCAGAATCAAATGATTCTTAAGTATGGTGCTCCGCCAGAAACCGACCCCCTCACTGAATTCATTAAAACTAAACAACAAACAAAATTATTATTATTTTTTTTGTTAGCAGAAAAGCACAGAACGTAACCTCCTCCGTCCTGAAGATGCTGGAAATACATTTCGGAGACTTGTTTCATAAATATATCATAAACTGCAGCATCTCTAAACATTACAAGTTAAATTCTAAGTTTTACTTTTAATAATTTATGTGAAATGTCTGCTGTACAAATCACTGTGCATAGGGCGTTACCATAGAAACAACAAGCTGGACTCGCAGAAAAATAATAATAACAATAAAAATAATAATAATCAATACCTGCTGTCCAATCAGAATCCAGAGTACCCAAGGGGGTGGGAGGAGAGGGCAGGGGATCACGATATTATTGCACAGATTACAAAATAATATTTAAACAAACTATTTCATTGCTTCGACTAATGGGGTGCTTCACTGCAACAGTCTGTTATAAAGTAGGAATAGATTCCTGGATGCTGTATCTGACCAATCACTCATCGTTCAACATTCGGGGAGACTGGAGCCTCTCGGGTGATTTGGAACAGACAATAAGCCTAATGGGCATGTCTTTGGACTGTCGGAGGAAACCGGAGTACCCGGAGGAACCTAAGCAAATACGACGAGAACATCGACTCCACAGAAAAACGCTCTTGCCGAGCCCAAGACTCGAACCCAGGACCTACTGGACATGACAACCAGTCCGCCACTGTGCCGCCATCTTACCAATCAGGATTGAGTATTAAAATGAGCCATGCAGTAATAACAATAATAACAATAAAAATAATAAAAATAATAATATACTGCTCCTAATGTGACGGATTATTGGGAGTGCATTAAGTCGGAGGAAGTGTGCTTACTGGAACCCAGGAACTCAACAAATCTATAAATCCCTGGCATGCGGTCAAAAAGCTTTTTATCGTGAGAGCATATCCAAATAAAGAGGCCCGTCCTGATGTCCTGCTGAAGGCGAACAGAGCTGTGAATTTGGAAATCCACCAGCTTTTCTTTCAAGCCCTGACTTCAAGCAGACTTTCTGAGAAAGCGATGTATGTTCGGAAGTGGAGGAGTGTCAGCGGCGAGTCGGCGGAGGAACGAACTCTTTGAACGGCTTAATCAAAGCAGAGAAATGATACATTTTGATGCGAAGATCTGAAGGATGAGTATCCCTCGCTTATTTTGAAGGGGTTTTTTTTTGTTTTTGTTTTTTTTTTTTTACAAAAACGTGAAAAAAAAATTCTGTTTGGTCTTATCGCGTTACTGTACGATGACGCCATCACTAATCGACAGAAGATTGGGAGTCAATTCAATTGCAGCCTTGTTGGCACGGATCTTTCCTTTGATCTTTTGATTGATCTGAGTCAGCAATATGACACACACACACACACACACACACACACACACACACACACACACACACTCACGTACGCACACACACACACACACACACTTATATAGAGTATATTTAAAGCTGCGTATTGCCACAGATGCCCCAGTTTGATTTTGATTCACAGTTTGATTCAATCGATTCGGTACGAATAAGGTATGAAATTCCTCGGACAGGTGTGGGCGTGTTCATTTGTTCATTTTTTTTTTCCATGTAGGCGATTCTCTACGTCAGGTCCATTCCCTCGATCTGTTGTACGATGACCTTCGAAGTCCTACAGTTGTAGTCGTGTTACGATAAATATACGAATTCCGTACGCTGTTTGCATCATCTGATGCTCTCAGAATCATATGGTTTTCTTCCAACACTACTTTAAACCCACCAAACTTATTTATATACCCAGGTGTGTCATAGAAAATTTGGTGTTACGTTCAATGGTATCAATCGAGTATCACAGGAATATTGTACGACTATTTATTTTTATCGTACGATTTAACGTACAGACCTGAACTCATCAGACATTCATTCATTCATTTTCTGAGCCTCTTAATCCTAATTAGGGTCGCGGGGAGGCTGGAGCCCATCTCAGCCGACTCTGGGCGATGGCGGGGTACACCCTGAACAGCTCACCAGACCATCGCAGGGCAACACACACAACCATTCACACACACTCTCACACCCAGGGGCAATTTGGAAACGCCAGTTAGCCTACTGTGCATGTTTTTGGACTGTTGGAGAAAACTGGAGTGTTCAGAAAAAAACCCACGCAAGCACGAGGAGACCATGCAAAAAGCCACACAGAGACGTCGTCGCTGAGCCCGGGACTCGAACCCAGGACCTTCTTGGTGTGAGGCGGACGTGCTAACCCTTACGCTGCCGTGCCGCCTGGAGCATGTACCTGTTCATTTATAATCATGAATCCTTACCGCCATGCACACACACACACACACACACACACACACACACACACACACACACACACACACACACGGTATATAGATTTATTTTCTGCGTGGATTCGAATAAAAGAGATCTGAATATTATTCATCTTTTCGTTGCGCACAGAAACAGGCCAAGGTAGAAATGGCGACACGCCGCTTTTCATTTCAGCTCCACTTTGAAGTGTTATATGAGGCGGATCAAAGCTCCGGGCGGCGAGACAGCGTCCTGTGGCACAGATGCTGGGAGGAGTTCTGGTGCCACATGCTTATCTGGGTCAATATTACCAAAATAAATAAATAAATAAATAGATAAATAAATAAACTAATTACAACCTTGATAAGTCCGGCCGCGGCTGGCCTCTCATCCAAGCCGAACGTTTCTTTCATCTGCGTATAATTCGGTCGACCCGTTCACGGTTTTGGCAGAAATGTCATGTTTGAAGTGATACAGACGTACAGATGTGTACAGCTGCCATGATATCTAGAAGAGCTATTTATTCATTCTTTCATTTTCTAAGACGCTTAATCCTAATTAGGGTCGCTGGGAGGCTGGCGCCCATCTCAGCCGACTCTGGGCGAGGGCGGGGTACACCCTGAACAGCTCACCGGGCCGTCACAGGGCCAACACACACAACCATTCACACTCACTCTCACACCTAGGGGCGATTTGGAACAGCCAATAGATGTTATTACAGTAGCACCTTCAATCTGTGAAACAAACAAACAAATAAATAAAGAAGTAAATAAATAAACCCGGCTTCAGCAGGACTCCTGCTCCTGAGACGGTGATATGACGTAATCAGTGCAGCACAATAGAAATGGAATTCGAGGGTAAGTGTGTATTTACGGCGAGATCGCAGGTGCAGCGATAACCTGCTGCATCAAGGCGAGATTGAGAATCGCCCGGTCGAGTCTGTGCACCAGCTGAGTGCTAAGCTCTCATCCGCTAAGAGAATGATCAACACTCCAGAAACAGATGGCTTCGGCCTTCCCTCAGAGCAAGCGGCCAACGCCGAGACGCTCCGTTCACAGGGGCATGGACTGAATCTCGAGATCCGTTCTCTTACCGCCACGCCGACGTCTCTACTCCGAATTAATTACCATTTCACACCCAACGCTCGTTCCGATCTCCTGAGTACGATTTATGAACGCTGTTCCGCAGTCCGTCTTACTGCTGGTCAACAGGAGCACTGTAATAGGTTTGGCTGATGTTTTTGTTTGAGACCAGAGAAATACCTTTCAATTTATGAGACGCCACCACATCTCACGACCTGTCACAGAAGAATTACTGTCAGAGACTCAGCGGAGAAAGAAAAAAGGGGAAAAGAAAAAACAAGCACAGAAGAGAGACACATCCAATTACTGCGTGTCGTCTGCTAATGGGAGCAGCTGCTGATGTTGGCTAATCGAACAGACGCGTGATCAAGTCTTAACTGGAACTTTAACGACGCATTCCTTTTACAAATTACTGAAGTGTGTGTGAACTTTCGACTTGCCACATGACGGGTCACATGACACTGTTACATGATTCAGGTCGCATTTTTTGTTGGGTAACATTTTTCGAGGGGCACACTTAAAGTGTAAGGTCCCTCCGCCAGGCACAAATAGATTATTATAACTTGGCATAGTTATAATGAAATGTCTCCCCCTGGTGGGAATCTAATGAACATTGTGAGACATATTCAAGGAAATAGGCGTATTTCAGGATTTCAAGAATTTCTTTCAACATGATTCCATGCACGGATCGCCTCCAAAATGAAATGGGTTCTGTCCAGGCCCAGGCCACACCCTTCCACCAAGTTTGATGAAAATTAGATCAGTAGTTTTTAGATTAGCGAAATCTTGCTAACAGAAAAAAATCGTATAATAAGTGCCCGTTAAAAAGTATTTAATAAATTCCTGCGTTCGGATTGTGATCCGGATCTGATCTTAAATGTTACGGGCTCTTGCCAGGCCCAAACCCTGTATTAAACAAACTAACACTGTTGTTACTAATAAGCAAAGCTAATCTGCTATAATGCTATCATGTAGCTGCATTGCATTCTGGGTATTTACTTGCAGTTTACTTCCATGATGCTCTACATTCTTCTTCCGAAATCTGACCTTGAACGCTAATGATTGTTGATGAAACATCATTTTAACGGCGCAAAAAATAACAATGTTCCCTCGTCGTATGACGTCAGACAGACACACACGCAGACACACACACACACACACACACACACACACCTCCAGATAACATCTCACGTGCAAAACAACAGGAAATGAAATCAACTAATCCGACTAAATTTGCACCAGAATCACTAAAAAACATCATAAATATTTTTAAACAAACATATTAAACACGTTTTGGAGTTTGGCTTTAAGCGCACGTTTAATCTAGTCGAGAATAATGAACACAATATGAGGTTCCACTTCTGTGTAAACGAGTCAGTTGTTCTTAAAAAAGGCTCAACGGACGTTTTTTAAACAGTAAACACGACATAATTGCAGACTTTATCTAATGACGGCTTAGCGAACAAAAGCACCCGAGGTGCTGGAATTAAAATCAACAGTAATGGTGTGCGAGTTCCGCGGGGGAACGCTCAGCACACATACAGGACTGTAAGGCAACTGATAGATGCCTTTAAACCAAAAAGATCAAATCATGATACGATTTGCCGGTAGGGGGGCCATTATTAAAGCACATCAGTACAAAATGAGAAGCTCTGGGCAGGCTATCAGGTTATAAAAGCGCATGGAAACGCCATTTAAATGAGAGAGTAAAAGAGGCTGACAGATGGCGAATCGTTAGTCGGCGGATTGCGCGGTAAATAAGTGTGGCTTTTGTGATTATCACGGCAAACATTTTCAGCAACCAGGAACTGAGACAAATAAAAAGAGAGAGAGAGAGAGAGAGCGCAGCAAAATAACATTCTCCTTCCTGCTGGTTTAATGAATCTCACTCGTTTTCTCCACGCTAAACACGGCGTGGAAATCTGGACGCCTCCCGTGGTAGCTCGGAGAGCCGTCCGGGGAACGATTTGATTCCTTGATACCTTCGTTTCATGTTTTCGCGTGCCGACGGTAGGACGGATGGATGGGCGGGGTGGGGATTACACATTATGAGATACAGTGTATACTCAAACCTTATTAAAGTAATCTTTATGATCGAAATAGGTCAAAACGCCACATGGAAACATGCGCTTGATGGACATCCGTCATTTCATCCTGGCGCGTAGGGGAGGGAAATAATTGAATAAGTGTTGATTGTACTCGAACCGTAATGTACTGTCGGACACGCCTCGTAGATCAACATTGGTGCTTACGTTGCTAACAATGCCTAGCATGCAGACAAAGACACAAATTAAGTGCAAAACAAGGGCATGAAGGTCCTGGGCTCGCGTCCCGGGTTCGGCTCGGCGAGGACGTTCCTGTGTGGAGTTTGCATGCGTGCGTGCGTGGAATTCCTCCAGGTACTCAGGACCTTCTTGCAGCGCGATGGACATGCTAACCGCTACGCCACCGCGACGACCTGTACGGAATCGTGATTTAAAATCACCTGAAACAACAAAACTCAGTCCTCGCACTTGAAACTGATAGGAAACCACCGGCAATCAGAGGCGGGGAAGCGAGAGCAGGAGCGGAATCTTGCAAAGTGCGACTTGACATCGGAACGCCAACGAGAACTCGCCGGAAAGCTGATTGGTTCGTGCTTCATTCGAGCTCTTCGAGAGACGATCAGGTCATCGAGCTGAATCACAGAACCCTGTGGAGCTTTGTGGATACACGTGTGTGTGTGTGTGTGTGTGTGTGTGTGTGTGTGTGTGTGTATACACATCTATAAAATAACAATAATCTGTTGTCCTGATTGTTTTCCTGTAGCCTTCAGGAGAAGAGTGTGTGTGTGTGTGTGTGTGTGTGTGTGTGTGTGTGTGTGTGTGTGTATGTGTGTGTCTATACCTATGTGGAAATTACAGCGACCTGCAGGAAGATAAGAGGCACTCGGAGATGGATGATGCGAGAGATGATGCACCACGCTCCTCACCGCGCCGTATGCATATTTATCCGTATTTTAAACTTAGCCTGCCTTTGTTTGCTTTGTTTGCTTTGTTTGCCCCCCCCCCCATATTTTCATCATTCCAACCCACTTAAATGTGTCTGGTCGTCTGTACACACCAGCAACACTAAATAATAAATTAGCAAGCCTTGAGCAAAACATGGTTTACACCTTACTATAACTGATTATTTTTAATATCCACTGTTTTATGTATTTCGCCTCCGGAGAGCCCTGAGAAATACTAAGCACTTCTTCTGGAAAGTGAGTCCTCAAATAAAAATTCAAGCGTAAGAGAGACCGGTGGTACCTCATGAGTTCTATACGCCGTGTCTCCGAGCATTTATTACAAGTGTCTGGCAAGTAAATAAATATTTCAGTGTTTAACTCGAGTTTTATTAATAGAACCAGGATGACGTCCGACCACAGGGCAGCTACGCGGATGAGAACGTGTCTGGGAACGCGAGAACGTGTAGCACGTCAGTCCTGGGTTCGATTCCCGGGCTCGCCGAAGACGCTTCTGTGTGGGGTTTGCATGTTCTTCTCAGTGCTTGCTTGGGTGTCCTCGGGGTACTCCGGTTTCCTCCGACTGTTCAAAAGCATGCACATGAGGCTAACTGGCTGTTCCAACGTGTCCCTAGGTGTGAGTGTCTGGTCTGGCGAGCTGTTCGGGGTGTACCCCGCCTTCACACAGAGTCAGCAGAGATAGGCTCCACCCTCCCCGTTCAAGTTTAACCCGTGCATGGGGTGATCATGAATATTTACATCACTGATTGGTCGCAGGTTCTCCTAAAGGGTTGCAGGGAGGCTGGCGCCTATCTCAGCAAACCCTGGGCGAAGGCAGGGTACACCCCGAACAGGTCACCACACCTTCGCACACAAACACAGCCATTCAGACTCACACTCACATCTAGGGGCAATTTGGAATAGACAGTAAGCCTAATGTGAATGTCTCTGGGCTGTCGGGGGAAACCAGAGGATGCAGAGAGGTACACAGAGGAAACCCACACAAGCGAAGGGAGAACATGTAAACTCCACACAGAGACATCCTCGCCGAGCCGGGGACTCGAACTCAGGACCGGCGTGCTATAAGTTAGTTCTGAATATTACACAAAATATTTCACTGGAGGAACCCGATGAGTTTTTTCCTTTCTCTGTAAAATGCTGTTTGGGGAAATTTTGCTCTTCAGTTCTTAAGGGTTCTGCGTTAAAAACCCGACAACAGATGGCTTCCAACACTCTAAACAATGGACTGTTGGTTCTTCAGGGTTCCCATGGGAACAGAACCCACTTCTGCGGAGAATCTTAGAGGTTTAAGCTGATAAATACCGTGATGTTAGCTAGCTTGCTTAAAAAAAAAAGATATGTACCATCAGATAGCATTTGCTAGTATGGTGTTGTTATTGTTAGCTACGTAGCGTTAGCGCTGAAATGCACTTAGCATTCCTTGAGGGTTCTTCGAATGTTTAAGAGCTCTAGCAGCTCTGTTTGGAACTTTTTCAGGGAAAAAAAAAGCCCTCAGTGGTAGCGAACCGTGTGTGTGTGTGTGTGTGTGTGTGTGTGTGAACCTGTTCAGAAACCTCACAGCGCTCATGAATGGCGAATGTGTCGTGAATGAAAAATGCTTGGGTTGGAATCAGGTAAGTGAGAAGATAATTAATTTTACTAATTGATGAGTCATTTAGCATTCTCTTATTATTAAGTACTGCCCTCAGGTGGAAGAATCAATTACTACAAATTTAGTTTAGAGCCTGACACATGATGAGGAAGCCAAAGTGTGTGTTTGGAGCAGAGGTCGTGTCCGCCGAAACTCCTGCAGTTCGAACATCTCTCGAATGTCTGCTCGAACGTCGGGACTCTGAGCTCCAACTGAATTTAAAAGTAGAGTTAAAAATTTAACTCGGGTTCGATGTTGCAGTTTAAAGGCTGTGATACATACATACTTATATATCTCTCATCGGACCTCATGTCGAAGAATCAGAATTAAAACTAGATTAACTGCCTTACTAATGCTTTGAAGAAATCTCTCCGAGATGTGACTCATGCGTGTCGGAGATTCAACCTCACAACACTCTGGTCCGAATGCAGCTTCAGCATGTACATGTGTTAGCTTTTACCTTTTTGATTTGTATACAATGAATATTAATTAAAAGGGACGCACGATGGCGCAGCGGCGTATCGGCGTAGCGGCTAGCATGTCTGCCTGACAGCAAGAAGGTCCTGTGTTCGAGGCCCGGGTCTCGGCGAGGACGTTTCTGTGTGGAGCTTAGATGTTCTCCCCGTGCTTGTGCCAGTTTCATCAGGGTACCCCGGTTTCCTCCGACAGTCCAAAGTCATGCGCATTAGGAAAATTGGCTGAAAATTGCCTCTAGGTGTGAGTGTGAGTGTTAGTGTGAATGGTTGTGTGTGTTGGCCCTGCGACGGATTCGCGAGCTGTTCGGGGTGTACCCCGCCTTCGCTCAGAGTCGGCTGAGATAGGCTCCAACCTCCCTGCGACCCAAAAAGGATAAAGTAGTTTTAAATACCAGAGGTCACCTTACCTGAAATATGAACACAACACACACGTCATGTGGTTTTCTCAGGTTCATTGTCATTCGTGGACGGTAACAACGGATTGGTCAGTTTAAAAACATGCAGTTCACATGATAGGCCAGTTAGAATGAAGTCACCACTAGAGGCGTGGCTAGTTACAGTCCATTCATCTGCGTAGACGCAGGGTTTTTCTCATGACTACGCATATCGGCCGACTATGGGCGAAGGCGGGTTACACCCTGAACAGCTCGCCAGTTCATCACAGCGCCAACACACACACACACACACACACACAAAACCATTCTCATACACACTCACATTTAGGGGCAATTTGGAACAGCCAGTTACCCTAATGTGCATGTCTTTGGACAGTTGGAGGAAACCCATGCAAGCACGGGAAGAACATACAGGACTCGAACCCAGGACCTTCTCGCTGTGAGATGGACCTGCTAACCGCTACGCCATTGTTAGCATTACCCAAGAGTTTTAAAGAAATCCTGATGAAGTGTCAGCGATGCAGGAGTGTCAGCTGTGAAGTCAGCAGATTCTGTGTGCTCATCATCTCTCCGTTCTTTTTTTTTTCTGCAGACAATCAAAAGTTAGGAACCAGATGCCGACGCCTCATTTAATATGTCATCTGTGACAGTAAGTGTGTTACGCTAGCGTAGCTTGTCGCAAAAAATTCTCATTCAGGCTGACGGTTTTATAGCGCACATCATCGCCGCTGAAGGTTCTCAGTCTTGTTGGGTGTTTTCTGCATCTGGAGAGTGTGTGAGTCTGTGAGTGGGAGCAAAAAAGGGTCAGTGATGTTTTTTTTTTTTTTTTAAGTTAAAGAAACAACATTAGCGTAGCATTATGCATTCTGCTGCACTTTGCTGTTGACCCTGGGCAGGCCATGTGCTTCTGTTCACACAGAGACTTCTACATACTTTATCCTTCACTCCATCGCTTACCAAAGTTCACACAATGGATATTCTTTATTTTATGCACATGTCTTTGGACTGTAGGAGGAAACTGGAGTACCTGGAGGAAACCCATGCACGCACTAGGAGAGTGTGTAAATCCCACACAGACACGAGCATGGCTGAGATTCAAAAGCAGAACCTTCTTGCTGTGCTGAATCAAGAAGACACTATGGACGCTTTGTTGCACAAGGTGAGATTTTTTTTATTATTACTTAACCGCTATGGAGGCATTCGACTTACATTTTTAAAAATTAAGTATGTCATGAAAGCCAAATGTAAGTTCAAATAACAATCTTGGTAACTCAGAATAAAGCATAGCAACTGACATGGTAATTAAAAAATTCACACATATTTCTTTAAAGTCAAAGTAATCGTCAAAATAATGATAAAAATATAATGCTGCACTAACTTAAAATAATGAGATAGTAAGGTGAAACATGTATGTAAGTCAAACATAACGATATGTTAAGTCAAATATAAAAGATCATTAAGTAAAATCTAATCAAATATGCAGTTAAATTTAACAAGTAATAACTTGATACTAAGTCAAGTATAATGGGATGCTACATCAAATATGAGATGTTAAGTCAAAACAATGCGATACTGAGTCAAATATAATGAGATACTGAGTCAAATATAATGAGATACTGAGTCAAATATAAGATGTAAAGTCAAAACAATGAGATAATAAGTCAAATATAATATCTTAATTAAAAGAATGAGATACTAAATTTAAATATAATGAGATATTGGGTCAAATATGAGATATAAAGTCAAAACAACAAGATAATAAGTCAAATATAATGAGATACTAAGTCAAATATGAGATATTAATTAAACAATGAGATATTAAGTCAAATATAACGAAACACTAAGTCAAATATAGTGAGTTCTTCAGTGAAAAAAAAATTTAATTAAGTTAAATATAATGAGACATTAACTCAAAACAGTTATAATAAATTAAATATCATGAGAATAAGTCAAATATGAGATGCTAGGTTGAATATAATGAGATATTAAGTTAAAACAACGAGATAATAAGCCAGCACAAGAAGTCCAGAAGTCAAATCAATGAAATACCGAGTACCAAAAATAAACGAGACAAGCTGTTACTACAGGAACCAGAAGGTATCAGAAGGACGTCGTGATTAATGACGAAGCTGCAGTAATAGAAGTTTAATCACCTGCTGACCAATCAGAATCCAGAATTCCGGGAATGTAAGTACTCTTAAAAACAACAAGTAAAGGCGACGTAGCTTTACATCATCATAACACGACGCCATCCCCACTCAGAGGGAAACACTGCTCTCGTCTTACCGATGACAAATAAGCGCAACAAACACTAAACGTTTCATGGGTTTTTTCTCTCAGGTTGAGGGACGTTGAGAAATTTAGTGGCATCTGGAGATTAAAGGAAGGATGGTGGTTACAGACAGCACCAAAACTCACTAATTGGAACATTACCTGCCTCCAACTGCTCTAACACGAGCATCAAAAAAAGAAAATAAAAAAATTCCATCCACTCGTTAAAAAGGAAACGAGTTATATTACATCTTATACACCAGCATCATGGCGTGGTCGCAGCCAATCAGTGCAAAAGTTTGGACACTCTTAAGATAAACTAGAGGAAAAGCATTCCTGATATCAGGACCATTTATTCATTTCCTGAACTGTATCATCCCAATATGGGTGCAAGGAGGCTGGAGCCTATCTCAGCCAACTGGGTGAGGGTGGGGTGCACCCTGAACAGCTCCCCAGTCCACCACAGGGCAACACACACAACCATTCACATTCACACTCACACCTAGGGGCAATTTGTAACACCTAATTAGCCTACTGTAGATGTCTTTGGACGGTTGGAGGAAACCTCCGCAGGTACGTGGAGAACAGACAGAAGCAGGTACGTGGAATCTCCACACAGAAGCGCCCTCGCCAAACCCGTGACTCCAACCCTGGACCTTCTTGCTGTGAGGTGGACATGCAAACCACGCCCTTCCTGCTGGTATCCAGGTGATCAGTGAGGATTCGTTTAAAGAGGATTCATTCATATTAGCATTGCATCATTCATTCAGGGGCGTAAGCAAGCACGTACCTCCTCCGTGACACGTGATGCTCCCACCCGCATCTTTACGAACATCTATACGCATTCAGGGACAGCCTAACACCCATCCATCCATCCATCCATCCATTTTCTAAGCCGCTTAATCCTAAGTAGGGTCACGGGGAGGCTGGCGCCCATCCCAGCCGACTCTGGGCGAGGGCGGGGTACACCCTGAAACACCCTGCACAATGTGAACGCCATCAAAGATCTGTTAGCAGTAAATTAGCTGACACATTGAGAGAGTGAAGCACATTCCTGACACTTAGAGAAAAGGTGTAGAAGGTACTCAGAGTGCTTACAAAAACTGTTAAAACTGTAAATCTGATTCACACCTCAACCTGAAGCCATTCAAATCATTACTGCGGATGGAATACCGTAAATACCCTAATATCCTGTACATCTTTATAACATCTCAAACCACTCTCAAGTTTTTTCAGGGTGCCAAATACAGTATTATGCATCGTCAAATCAGACGAGAGTCAGTTTGACCACACCCATGCACGGATTTTCACCAAACTTGGTGGGGACACTATACTACATGCACCCCAATAACGATTTAATTTTGTTATGCCTGGGTTGAGGGTAAAGGTCAGATCAAGGTCACAAAGTTTTGGAGATTGAGTGCTTATAACTTGGAAACGAGTGCTGATAGACATGCCGTTACTATGGAACACTCATAAGAAACCATATATGGACTTTTATTTAAGACAATTTCCTTTGACCTTGGGTGACCTTTAAATGTCAAACCCAAGCCATCTGCCATCCCAGCCATCACTTCCACATACTGTAGAACACATGCTAAGTCAAGAACATGACGAATTAAAACCAGTGCCCATATAAGGACTGTTTACTACGTTATCCATGCTGCGTGGCAGAGGTAACCTCCACTAGTTGATTCTGTCTTACCCACCCAAAGTCACCTGGGATTGGTAGCATAATAGATGAAGAGAATATAACCAGGATAGGGTCGCAGGGAGGCTGGAGCCTATCTCAGCCAACACTGGGCAAAGACGGGGTACACCCTGAACAGCTCACCAGACCATCGCAGGGCCAACAAACACACACACTCACACCTGGAGGAAACCCATGCAAGCAAGATGCAAACTTTAAGCAGAAACGCTCTCGCCAAGCCCGGGACTGGAGCACACGACCTTCTTGCTGTGAGGTGGACATGCTAACCGCTACGCCACCGTGCCACCCTGTCTAATATTTTGGATCATACTTTTCTTTTTATTTTCATTTAAAAAACGGGTACTGTATTTCTATCCTGGATCACGGAGGTACAGTGGAGTTTTTCTTCCAGTTATACGAGTAGTGTAAGCTGCACCGGCAGCAGTATTTTGTAAAACATACTGGAGGAATGTTCATTAAAATAATTGAGGAAGTAACCTGACATGTGGAGCCACTGTTCTGTAGTTACCAGAAGTCTCTAAATTTCCCTCAGGCATTCGAAAAATCCTCTTGAAACTTCAGAGACTCTCTCCAGATGCTGCCTGCACAGTGGATGTCCGATCCCATATGGCTAAAATCTGACGGGTTCTAATGTTCAAGGCGAGGAAAATAAAGCATTAATCTCTATCATGGCACACGTCGAGTTTAAAAGCCTGGAATTACTCGTGATGGCTCCTGACATGCAGAACATCTGTGCATTAAAAGGGTTCCTACCTGGAAAGTTCCAATAAAGCAGTTTGCTGGTTCTGGTTGGTTCTGGGTTCGATTCCAGGTCTCGGGACATTTCTGTGTGGAGTTTGCATCTTCTCCCCGTGTTTGAGTGGGTTTCCTCCAGGTACTCCGGTTTCCTCCGACAGTCCAAAAACATGCACAGTAGGCTTATTGGAGGTTCCAAATCGCCCCTAGGTGTGAGTGTGAGTGTGAGTGTGAATGGTTGTGGGTGTGTTGGCCCTGCGATGGTCTGGCGAGCTGTTCAGGGTGTACCCCGCCTTCGCCCAGAGTCGGCTGAGATGGGCGCCAGCCTCCCCGTGACCCTAATTAGGATTAAGTGGCCTAGAAAATGAATGGATGGATGAATGAAGCAGTTTGATGCCAACACATAACACGGGGCGGCCCGGTGCTGTAGCAGTTAGCACATCTGCCTCACAGCAAAAGGGTAATGGGTTCGAGTCTCTGTCTTGAAGGGTGTTTCTGTGTGGAGTTTGCATGTTCTCCTCGTGTTTGGTTGGGGTTTTTTGCCCATACAGGCCACCATAAAACCCACTTTCCAAACTCCGGCATACTTCACACACCAGTTCACAGATTCCCCGCCGACATTTTTACGACCTTCCCACTTGCGATTACAACCTGCACTCTTAACTGTAAACATACAAATAACACCAGGAGGGCTGAATACACGGTTTCACCTCTACAGCTCCTGATGAAGGTCTTTTAAACGAATCACTGCCGTTGCCAGAATCTGTTTTCTTCCGTCCAACTGGCAGAGTGTTCTCTCTCTTTCTCTCTCTCTCTCTCTCTCTCTCTCTCTCTCTCTCTCTTGCTCCTTTTTCCACCATAAGCAACCTGATGAGCAGCTTCGAGAGCGTCCAAAAGCACCCGAGGCAACGATGCTCGCCTGCTGAGGATATACAACACCAAGCTGGTGGTTGAGACACCTGAGCCGGGGGCGCTATGACCCACTTGTGATAGCAGATGATATTTCAGCATCATTTACACCAACGTTCTACTTCTGATCATTGGGAGAGAACGAGAGCTGGAATCTTGACAATTCCGTAGCCGAACATGGGCAGAAGACCAAGAAAGTAGCGTTGTCCTTCTGTGTGTGTGTGTGTGTGTGTGTGTGTGTGTGTGTGTGTGTGTGTGTGTGTGGGAAGGCACTGTGTTTCCCCTGCTGATTGGAACAACACTCCGAATGATGAAGCTGCTCGTGTCTTTTAGGAGGCACATCGACATAATTAAACCAGAGTACTGGGGTACGTGTTCTGGATTCTGATTGGTCAGAATATGTTGATTAATTGTCTATAATGGTTGCCGTGACAATCGTGCCGCTACAAATTACAAATTTGCGTTAATGTGCTCGTTATTATTATGGGATTGTAATAAAAAAACCTTAATATGAAGAACTTTTATATAAGAAGAATGTCTAGTTTATTAATATTTATGGAAGGAGTCTCCAGTATCAGCCCTTAACCCCACTCCCTCCCCCTCCTGCTCCTCCCTCCCCCCAACAGTACGTTCTTCACCACACCCATGCACGGATTTCCCCCCCAAACTTGGTGGGAACGCTGTCCTACCCGAGTTCCTGAGATGACCTGATTTATGAATGTCAAGGTCAAAGGTCAAGGTCAATGCAAGGTCACAAAGTTTTGGAGATAAAGCGCTTATAACCTGGAAACAAGTGCTGATAGATGTGCCGTTACTATGGAAACACTAACAGGAAACCATATATGGACATTCACATGACACAGTTACCTTTGACCTTCAGTGACCTTGAAAGGTCAAAACTCAGTCCATCTCATAAAACCTTCAAACGAGAGTTTTTTCCCCTCTATCTCTTCCTTTCTGACCCACCTGAGCACTAAATCAAATATATTTTTACACATAATTATTAAAAATATATATTTTGTGAAATTGAAGGTAATTTGAAGGATTGAGGTTTGAGTGCGAACACTTGAAGACGAGTTATGCATCAAACTAATTGCATCATGAAGTTCTGGTGAAATCTGTAGCTTGTTTTAATTTCCGCAATACTGTACAAGCACCATCCAGGTCTGAAGCGCGTTCTTTCTGAGGGACTGCAATGTTCTCACGACGAGCTACAGAGATGTAAAAACTTCCCCAAAAGAACTTAATTTTTTCCCCCCTCCATCTTTTTATTCGCAGCTCCTTTTATTTTCCCTCAAGCTTCCGTGCTGCTGCTGCTCAGGAGCGCTAATTGCCCGCAGAAGACGGCTTTAGAAGAGCGTGAGTGATGGAAGCTGCATGCATAATTCAGCCGAAGATGGAGATGGAGTTGGAGATATGACGAACGATCGCAGTTAACAGAAGTGTGTGAGAGTGAGAGTGTTAATGTGTGTGTGGTCTAAAAAAATAAATAAACTACAGGAACGTCTGAGGGGAAGAAAAGGAGGTATAATGAATCTGGTGTGGGCCGTGCAGGCCGTGTGGGAGGCGCCGCCGGGCCGGGATTATTAGCGTAGTAGACTGAAAGATGACGGCTGCTGAAAGACACACACAGACGTTTTTTTCTTACCGCAGACGTTTGATTAGCCACCTAAGACTCCGAGGGATCGAGAAAGAAAACTCCTCTACAGGGGAGAGAGAGAGAGAGAGAGAGAGAGAGAGAGAGAAAGGTCAAAGCAGCCTCGTTGTTTAGAAACTTCCCGCCGTGTGGAGGAGCTGGAGAGGAAATGGCTGAGAGTTTATTGTACGATGCCTACAAGAGTTCCGGCTAATTGGCTCTGCAGTCACTTAGGAAAAGTAGAGAAAGTAGATGTGAAAGTAGAAGCGAGACGATGTCCGTCGGCGCTGAAGGATGAAACCTCTACAGATCCATTTTTTCATTCTTAAATCGTTTCAGATCTGTGTGAGTGCATGTGTGTGTGTGTGTGGGTATGTATGTGGTTGTGTGTGTGTTAATTCATTGTTTAAATAAATCGAGGGCACCGCAGCGCCTGGATTAGCGCCGGGTTTCAAAATCAAGAGCGTGGGAATTATTACAGGGTGTACGGTGTGGATTTATGAGAGATTTCTTGTTAAAGGCATTAACCTTGTGTCGGCAACAACAACAACAACAACTACAACTTGACTTTAGACTGTAAGATGAACCTGAAAGCTTTACAAAACACATTCAGTACAGACAGGAATCTTTTCCATGATTTGCGGTCATGTGACCTCTTGGTTCCTACTTGAAGCCTTTTCTGAAATGCAACTTCCCTCGTACACAGAGGAGGAGATACGATGCTCCTTTTTACTTTTCTATTAACCCCTTAAATGGTGTTACAGTGTGCAATACACTTATTAGACGATGCCAGAATGTTACATGACAATGTAAATTTTCTCTTTAGGCTGATTCCTTGGAGACCCCCACCCTCCCACCCCACTTCCAGCTCCCATGCACAGTGGTATCTCCGCCCATCCCTCTTCACCTCCCAGCACACTGAGTACAGCGCTTTCAGGTGACCAATTAGATTGGAGTAGGCAAAAAGAGCAGGAAGACCATAAATAGGAGGAGGAAGCCAAACAGGCCGTACACACCCAAAATCAGTGTTTCAGGGGAGGTGCATGAGGAAGCAGCTTCCTGAAGAACTGTGCAGTCTTTGGGGGGATTAGGGCTCGTGCTTCGGTGCTCCTCTGGTTGAGTGAGGAACCATACGGTGTGTATAAATTGAAAAAGGTAAGACCACAGGAACTTTCTCATTCACTCATTTGCTGAACCGCTTAATCCCAAATTAGGGTCGCAGGGAGGTTTGTGCCTATCTCAGCCGAGTCTGGGCGAAGGTGGGATACACCCTGAACAGCTCGCTAGACCATCACAGGGCCAACACACACACAACCATTCACACTCACACTCACACCTAGGGGCGATTTGGAACAACCAGTTAACCTACTGTGCATGTCTTTGGACTGGAGGAGGAAACTGGAGTACCCGGAGAAAACCCACACAAGCACGCTGAGAACACGCCAACTCCACACAGAAACGCTTCGAGCCAAACCCGGGACCCGAACCCAGAACCTTTTTGCTGTGAGACGGACATGATAACCACCACTACGCCACTGTGCCGCCCGGGACTCGTTCTCATCATCAGAAATCTGTTTAATATGAAATCCAACTTTGAAACGCCAAACAAATAAAGTTTATCGTTTCATTTTAATCGAAGGCGAGTCTCACTGCAGCCGAGGCGCCAGGGTTCCGCGCTTTAGGGTTCTAACCAGCAGGAAGCAATATTTGATGAATGGAGTCGGATCCGTGTCGTCTTTACTCATTTGTGTGTAATTTTCTTTGAGGAAAATAATCACGCAGTAAAACGATATGAGTGTTTCATAATTGATGAGATATAAATTATGGATCGCGCGCTCTGAGTTTTGGTTAATGCGCTGGATTTTTTTTTTCCTCGAGATAAATTAAACTTTGTTCCCATCTCCTCGTCTGTGAGTGATTTTAGATCCGTTATATTTCGGTTTCAGGATTAAATTTAAAAATTTTGGTTTGAAAGAAATGGACAATAATTTCACTCACTCATTTGCCGAACCGCTTAATCCTACTAGGGTCGCGGTCCATCGCAGGCCAACACGCACAACCATTCACACTTACACTCACACCTAGGGGCAATTTGGAACAGCCAATTTGCCTAATGTGCAAACCGAAGTACCTGCAAACATGCAAACGCCACACAGAAACATACTCGCTAAGCCCAGGGATTCGAACCCAGAACCTTCTTGCTGTGAACCACCACTTCACCGTGCGGCCCTCAGGTAATAATAATATGCATTTAATATTCATTCATTCCTTTTCTGAACCACTTAATCCTAATTAGTGTCACGGGGAGGCTGGCGCCCATCTCAGCCGAAGTACACCCTGAACAGCTCGCCAGTCCATCACATGGCCTGCATTTAATATAAAAATAGCTTTATGTATTAAACACGGACATTTAGGGGGTCGCTGGGAGGGTGGAGCCTATCTTAGCCGACTCTATATATATCAGCAGGGTACTCCCTGAACCAACCGCCAGACCATCGCAGGGTAACACACACACACACATACACACACACACACACCCACACACACTAGGGGAACTTGAGAATACCCAATTAGCCTGAAATGCATGTCTGGACTGTCGGAGGAAACCAGCCTACCCAGAGGAAACCTAGGCTAGCACAGGGAAAGCATGCAAACCAACATGCTTTCAGGAACTGGCCTTATATCCTTAGTGTCACCTGATTCCGGAGACCAGGGGGGGGGGGGGGCATCATAAAAGGTAACCCGGTAGGGGTCTGTGTGAGGTGCGAGGCATACCGGCTCTTTATATTTATTTTTAAAGAATCCACTCGATTTCAGGGATTGACGGTGATCTAAATATAAATCCGTGATAACGACAGCGCTGACACTCATCTCCGGTTCATATTAATACGCTCATTCTAATGCATTCCCATTGTTTCCATAGCAACAGCTCATTCACAGGGACACTGTTATTCGGCGGATGTTTTCCATTCATTTATTAGTATTATTTCTTTTATCCCCGATGGAAGGAGTCTCCAGTGTCAGTGTGGTGTAAACACGAGTTTCCTCCAGGTGGTGTCCCCGTATTACCTCGGCTATTCATGAATCATCTTTTATTTCTATACATTTCTTCTTACAATATTCTCTTTCCTCTCTCTGTATACGCCGGGACGTCTGGCTCTTCCGCGATCTCACGCCTGCTCGTTTCAGGACGACGCCAAACCAAACACGGTGTTACGGCTGAAAGGAGGAAGTAGGAGGAAGTACAACCCGTTTTCAGCTTGTTCCTGCCTCCATGATCCGGTGCGATATTCCTCCAGATCGTCCGACTCGCCGTCACCTGACAGGCGTGTGTATTTTTAGATCTCAGCCTCAGGAACGGTGTTTTCCTCTCGCAGGAGTTTATACAGCAGCCAGAATACTGCAGGTGTGTGAGGGAACACATCTCATTACATGTGAAATATCCTCATCGGGGTGTCCTGTGTGTGTGTGTGTGTGTGTGTGTGTGTGTGTGTGTGTGTGTGTGAGAGAGAGAGACGTGTGATGTGACTAATTGGCGGGCTCTCTGTCTCCAAGCAATTTCTGAAGCACAATAAAAAGAAGAACAGAAAAAGAAACAACCGGTTCAAGTCAATATAGTGTCAGAGAAACTATGTGTGTGTGTGTGTGTGTGTGTGTGTGTGTGTGAGTGTGTGTGTGTGTGTGTGTGCTTAATGCACAAGGTATAATTGGCGTCGATCCCAGAATGTTTGCCAATATATTCCGAATAAAGCTTTGTTCGGAGCGGCGGTGCTGCTGCTGACATCTTCTCCCCTTTCACCTGCAACCTCGATATGAGAAACGAAACCGAATCCATTTTTTTTTTGATTCAGAAAATACATTTTCTGAATCTAAAATTTCCAAAATCGATTTGTTTCTACTGCGTCCTGATATTTCATCATTTTGAATGTCAGTACGAGCGATTAAAGGGTTAAAAACATGTACTACAGGCTTCCGATTAGCGCATTAACCTGGAGAGTCGAGAAAGTTCGAAGTCTAGGTTAATGCAGTCATCCACGGCCGGATGTTCATGGCCGCCGATTCGCCAAGCTCTCACGCGAGGGAGGGGTGGCATGTGCACATCGATCACAAGCCAATCAGGGCTGTCTCTGAGATCATTCGTACAATGTGGTGGATATTGAGTTGTGTGTTAGGCCGCCCCTGAATGCGCATGAGCAGCAGTTCATAAAGATGCAGGTGGCATTACATAGTACGGAGGGGGCATGTGCTTTGCTTTTGCCCCTCCTTGGTTGATGGTGATTGTATGTAATGAGGAGGTAATACCTTTGACAGCTGAGGGGAAAAAACGGAGGGGGTTTAGTGTATCTTAAGGATATGCTAATTACTCCAATGCTAATCCTAGGCCAGTGCAATGGGATTTATAATTAGTAGCGCTCTATCGTTAGCAAGTTCTTGCAACAAAAATTTCTAGTTGGTCAAACAAATCACAAACACCCACACACACACACACACACACACACCCCGACACACACACACAATATTCATTCATTTTCTGAAACGCTTAATCCTAATTAGGGTTGCAGGGAGGCTGGCGCCCATCT
>JBCNYH010000008.1:31974368-31999632 GCA_039654325.1 Tandanus tandanus
CTATCTATCTATCTATCTATCTATCTATCTATCTATCTATCTATCTATCTATCTATCTATCTATCTATCTATCTATGGCAGCAGGGTGGCGTAGAGATTAGCATGTCCGCTTCAAAGCCTGAAGGTCCTGGGTTCGAGTCCCAGGCTTAACGAGAGTGATGAACCATGACATGTGGAAAAGCATGGGAGGGATTTTTCCATCATGGCGGAACAGTTGAAAAACAGTGTTTGAGTGTTTAAGAAAGAGCCTCAGAAGAACCCTTTGTATGTGATGTAACTTCCTGTTTTGTCCGAGTGGAAAGAATGTATCCTGTTAGTCTGAAGGCTGAGGAAACAAACCGAGTCTTCTCAGCTAAAAGCAATTACTACACGAGGAAACAAGCTGAGTGGGATTTGAATCCGACCCCAGACGTGCCGCTACACTTAATCAAAGTCGTGCGTATCGATTCGGTTATATGAGCGGCTTTGGTGCACCCTTGTGCATTTATGCACCTTTGCTTTACTTTCAGCAGCTTAATCCGCGCATGAAAAACCGGCGAGCGTAAACAGATTTGACATTGTGAAAGGAAGGACGACCCGATGCTCCGCGAATAAGATTTGTTGCGCCTCTTTATTGAGTTGCAGCCCTTGTTTTGGTGGATTATTCATTGTTAGTGCTGGCTCCGGCACACGGGAGACGATGTCATCTCGATCGATACCTCTGACACGTAATGAGAAACAGACCCTTTATTATTTTTTTAATGGATTCAACAATGAGAAAAGTGACTTGTGCAATCAGGCATCAGTAATGGAGTCCTCCTGTATAACGCAGATCATCAACCTGGTTTCTGCAAAGCTCCAGATCACGGGGGGAGTCATTATCTACAGAAGGTTCTGGATTACACGATCCGAGAGAGTGCTTGCGATGAATGAGACGGGGTTGCGTGATCACCGCCTGTTTCGGTTGGCTGAAGCTTTTGCTTGTTGCGTGAGGACGTTCGCATCCTCTGTGAGAGTGCTGTTCAGTGCTGCATTCTGATTGGTCGGAAGGTGTTGATTAGTTTTCTTTAACAGCAGGTCTGTCTTTGACGTTGTTATGGCGAAGTCTTCTGTAATGTCTCGGCCTCACGTAGCGGGAATTACTTCAGTAGGCGATTTGTTCCCTGCAGGGGTCAGTTCTTTCAGAGGAGTGCCGTGTTTCATGGATATGGAACTCTTTAATAAATTACTGTGGTATCGGAAGAATGAAACTCTTATTTAGTTAAAATAAAACTAATAATAATAATAACAATAATAATAATAATAATAGGCGGCACGGTTGCCCAGTGGTTAGCACGTTCGCCTCATAGCAAGAAGGCCATGCATTCGATTCCCGGGCTCTGGGTGTTTCTGTGTGGAGTTTGCTTGTTCTCCCCGTGCTTGCTTGGGTTTCCTCCAGGTACTCCAGTTTCCTCACACAGTCCAAAGACAGGCACAGTAGGCTGATTGGCTGTTTCTAATTGCCCCTAGGTGTGAGTGTGAATGGTTGTATATGTGTTGGCCCTGCTATAGTCTGGCGAACTGTTCAGGGTGTACCCCGCCCTCGCCCAGAGTTGGCTGGATGGGCGCCAGCCTCCCCGCGACCCTTAACAGGATAAAGCGGCTTAGAAAATGAATGAATTAATAATAATAATAATAATAATAATAATAATAATAATGATATCATGAAGATTTTACAGTCATTTTATGTTCTGTCTCTGTTCACATGATGGATGAAAGGAATGATAAAAAATATATTAGGTTTTCATTTCACATCACCACCCTGGCACTACATTTAATACATTTTTCTTCTTCGACAGAAAGCTAGCATGCAAACGCGCTCACTATTTTTCCGCTTTCTAATTTTTTTTCCAGGGATTCAAAGGAAGATCAAAGCTGCCATCTACGATGCCAGAGTTGCTGATCCAAGCGTTTAGAGCGTTCCCCATTCAGCACCACCTTCCTTATTAGATTATTCATCCGGGATCAAGCCCAAGCTCCAGGATCAATCGGAAACAGCCCAAGCGATGAATCCCTTCTTCTGGCTGTTTGTGCTGCTTTCCCTCCTCCCTCTGGTTTCGGCCGCGTGGAGTCGGGGGATGGTTATCCGCGTGCAGCAGCCGGACGGACGAGTGCTGCACAGGTTCAAGCGTGACTGGATGTGGAGGCAGTTCTTCCTGTCGGAGGAATACACAGGAAGTAACTATCAGTATGTGGGAAAGGTGAGAGGCAGAAGCGACTGTCCGTGCATCCTCCATCCTCGTTTGTACCTCCAGCCCCAGCCCTCGTCTCGAATTGGAACTGACTTCCAAACAAGGCCTTGAGGGGGAAAATGTAAAGGAATGAAAAATCTTCTTTGAGGTTTATGCAGCATGACATAATATTTGAATGCGGATGCGTAGCAAGGCCGGTATCAAAGCAGGGGAAAAAATAAAGCCGAGGAAATGTGAATTACACAGTCGCAGAGGCATGAATATTCAGAAAGGAACTAAAGAGAGAGAGAGAGAGAGAGAGAGAGAGAGGGAAAAGGGGGTGAAGGAGGAAAAAAAGGACCGAGTGGGCCGAGGGGCGGGCGTCGGCTATAGAGGAAGAATATTTTGTACCAGGCGTTGCGCTGGTTTTACTGTTCTCATTTCTAGGACAAAGTGGCTCACGAGGGACCTGACAGGAATCGACAATTACAGGCTATTTCTCTCTCTCTCTCTCTCTCTCTCTCTCCCCCTTTCTCTCTCTGTTTCTCTCTGTTTTTTATCCTCCGACTTCCTACCCATCTGCAGCGGCCGTGTGAAAGGAGGATTTGCAATTCATCAAGCCGCAATTCAGAGGCAATGGCAAATTTATGCCACATTAACCATGAAAGAGGAGCCCACACCAGCACTCATCAGCACGTTCTCTGTTCCTGACATGGCGTGATCACAATGTATAATTTGCGACACTAAAAATATAATGCCCCCACCCCCCACCCCCATTGAATGCAACAGTTAGTAGAGAGCTATTCAGTCGGGTTCAAGGAGGATTTCAGGTCAACACTTGTCAAATCCACGCGTTGTACTGTGCTGAAAAGGGTTCGATTGCTAATCTAAGAAGTAAATACGTGACACTACTACGCTGTATTTCGATGCCTGGCCTTCCCATTGACCACCTTATTTAAAAAAAACCTAACAAAAAAAAACACTTATTTGCTCTGTTTGAGGCTAATTAAATACTCTATAAATAATTAAATCAAAAAGGCTAATCTATTTAGCAAAGAATGTACGCTAACAACAGCGGTCATGTTAGCATATAACCCTGCTTTTGCTTGATTGAAATTCTGCTTTCAGTTAATTAAAAAAGGCTAATAGGGTTAGCTTTAAATGTCAATTAGCGTCATCGTTTTTATGCTAGCATCAGCAGACATGGCATGTTACATTTCAGACTCACTTAAAAAGAGACTGTCTCCAAAATGCTGGTCGCAGTCATATCCTGCCTATGGAGATTTAATTATTTTGCTTTTTTTTTTTTTTTTATTCATCTTCTATCCCTAAGGTTACAGCTTTACCTCCAACCGTTCCAGAGTGTGGACCCTAAAGGCTGCTTCCGAAATGCTAAATACACATCTCGCGCTTGATTAAAAACATCTGGGCACCGAATCAGCTGGAGTTAGCTTAATTATCAGATCAGGTTGCAGCAGCATGATGGGTAAAATCATAGAGAACCAGATCATAAGCTTCAGATGATGTTCAAATGAAACATTAGAATCATGGGACATCGACGAGGTGCGCGACGATTAACCTGAAGATCGCAGGTTTGAATCTAGGTAGATGCCGCAGCCATCCGCAACCGAGAGTCCGTGGGGGCTGATAGGTCGAGCTCCCAGGGGAGGAAGGGATGGCATATACTTGTCTCCCTGCCACTTACAACAATCACCAGCCAATCATGGGTGTCTCTGAGCTCACTCATGCAAAAGAGGTGCGTAGGGCTTTGTGTTAGGCCACCCCCGAATGAGCATGCGCAGCAGTTCATAAAGATGCAGGTGGCAGCATCACATGTCACATGAGGAGGCATGTGCTTGCTTTTGCCCCTCCCTGGTTGATGGTGGTCGTATATGATTGCGAGGCAATACAGGTGGGAATTGGCTACAGCTAAATTAGGGGGAGAAAAAAAATCCAATAAAAAAAAGGATCATGGGACCAGACGTGATCTCGGCGACTTTAACTGCACCAATGGTGATGCCAGATGGGCCGGTTTAAGTATTTCAGAAATGGCTGATCTTCTGGGATTTTCATATACAACAGTCTGGAGAGATTATACACAATGGAGAACATCCAGACCGCTCTGAGCTGACACAACGTCTGTCGCAACTCAAATAGACAACCGTGGTGAGAAGAAAAGCATCTCAGAACGCATCCAACGTATCAAAACCTTAAGGTGGATGAGCTACAACAGCTCACTTTCATATCAGGTTCCACTTGTGTGCGCCAAGAGCAGGAATCGGAGGCTGCCATGAGCACAGACTGACCCGAACTGGATCAGATTCCTGTTCTTGGCTGACAGGAGCAGGAACCCAACAGGGTTCTCATCTTGGCTGTTGTTGCCAATCCACCTCAAGGTTTGAGAGTTTGTCCATGCTGAGATGTTTGGCGTACACGCCCTTCCGAATGAGCTTTTACTATAGAGACAACAATGACTTCGGAAAAAGAAACGCATTAATATACATGACGCATGATGGTAAACAGGGTCAGAGATACATTTGAGACAGATGTTGTGCAGAAAAAATTAATAAATAAAAGGATATTCCCACGCCTCATTGCCTCAACTGGATTGGAATAAAAATGAAAGAACGTGATGCATGAAAATAGCATCTGCACCACAGCGGTGACATAAACACGTACAGTGAGGAAATCATACCAAAACGATGACCTGGCGGTACGTTGGTGTAGCGGTTAGCACGTCCGAATCAAAGCAAAGAAGGTCCTGGGTTCGAATCCCGGGTTCAGTGAGGGTGTTTCTGTGTGGAGTGGGCATGATCTCCCTGTGCTTTGCGTGGGTTTCCTTCAGGTTCTTCGGTTTCCTCTGGCAAACCAATGACCCCAGAGTCAGCTGAGATAGGCCTGTCCTGGGCAAAATTCCTTGGACAGTTGTGGGTGTATCATACAAAAATCACCTGTTGTGTGATGGAAGGTTTTTTTTATATGTACCGTCAATGTCATGCCCTATGATGTCCTTTGGCTGTGTTACGATAAACCTACAGATTTCAGACGCCTTTTTCGATCATCTGATGCATTCAGAATCGTACGTTTTTCGTCCTATGATTGCTCTATGATAAACCCCATGGGACTTCCTTATATATCCTAGTGTATCATACCACATCTTTATGCCAGTGTAAGGTAGCTGTACAGCCGTCTCACATAAATCAAGTATCACAGGAATATCGTATAGGATTTTTTTTTTCACTTTCATATAAAATGGGGGGTTGTCGAAAAATGTTTCAAATTTATTTTACTATGTAAAGCTGCTTTGTGACAATGGCAATTGTAAAAAGCGCTATACAAATAAAACTGAATTGAATTGAATTGAATATAAACATCGTATGATTTAGCTTACAGACCTGAACTATTTTACAAACGACAGACATAAAGAACATATTTTACATGTGAACACATGGTTTCAAATCCACCTCAACCAAAACCTGTCAGTCCTTTCTGTCATAGCGCCGCTAAATTAGTAAATAAATAAATAAATAAATAAATAAATAATAATCACAGGTTGAATTTGAAATGGGATTTACGTTTTTTTTTTATCATTTTATGTTCACAAGCTCGAGTAGGTCCATCACATAAGATGTTGTTGTGATGTAACTCGAACTAAACGTGTGGTAAGGTCATCTACACCCCGCGCAGATATTACACATTACTCATGCCATTAATTCAATACTTCGGTAAATATAGAACATGATTAGCTGCAGCATCTGAGAGCATCTAACCCTCTTCTTAAATGTGTGCGGAACCCGATTCTGAATACGCCAACCGTTCCCAGGGTGAATATCGGTGTAAGTTTTAAACCCAAAGTGCCAAGTGTCAATAAAAAAAGAGGTTTTGATATGGATTTATTTTTGCAAAGGATTAGAAAAGTACAACGCTGTGTTCGTGACACGGGACACATTTCATTCCAGTTCACTGAAAACACAATCCATAAAAGTGTCAGGCGAGTACATGATGTCCCTCGAGGAAACGGGAACTGTCTGGTCTTCTTACCTGTTACATTTATTTTAAACAATCTCAGATAGAACAGGAAGTCAAATGTTTTACCTGTTTTCTTTGCAGCGACAGCTGGGGGATTATAAATAAAACGCCACCTTCTCGGTGAGGTGATGACATGCACTCTCTGAGCCAGGCGTGTGAATCGTGAGTTTGGTGGTAGTTTTATTTTATTATTTTATTATTTTATTTATCCAGGAAGATACAACACTAAAGTCCTCCTATTCGGCTGATGCTGGTCTTGACCTTGGTCTGTCGCGCTAATCATTTTGTGGGTCGTGTTCCATTCAGGCAGGAGATACGTGATATTCCTGATGTGCTTAACAGTTTATTTATTGGTCATTTATTACATTTTAGCAATCAATATTAAAATTACAGTTATTGAATGTGCTTCCCTAATGAAAAAAAAATCTATTAAAATTTTATTAACCCAATTAGCTTCTTTTCTGTTTCCGCATGCTTATTAGGGGTCCGTTACTCAAAGTGAAATAGGTTTGAACTTGGAAAGATGGTGTGACCTTTAGCCAGTGCCAGAGAAAAAGGCGTGGCCTCTGGGTCTATCACATCAAGTGAAGGAGACAAGGCTTGTCCATGTTGGTATTCACAGTTTAAGATTTGTGGCCTTTTAGACATAAAGGAGGGTGTGGCCTCTCTATTCATTAATTAAAATGTAGGCGTTATGGCCTTTGTGTCTGTTACCTATATGGAGGAGACATTGCATCTGCCAAGGGGGTGTAGCTTATGTACCTGTCAGTGCCAGAGTACTAGGCGTGGCCTGTGAGTCTGCCACACCAAGTTAAAGAGTTGTAACTTCTCCATATTGTTTTTCCATCTTAGGAGGCATGGCCTTAATAACCGTCCAAATGAAAGGGGCGTGGCCTTTGTGTCTGTTGGTCATATCAAGAAGACATTGCCTTTATGTGGTGACTACCCCTAGTGAAGGAGGTGTGGCTTCTATATCTGTCGGTGCAAGTGAAGGAGGCGTGGTTTTTCTGCCACTACCATTAAAGGGAGTGTGGCCTCTTTGTCCATCTCAGTGAAAGAGGCTCGGGCCTATTTCTATTCGCTACAATGAAGAAAGGCGTGGCCTGTGTATCCAGCACTCCCAATGAAACAGACGTGGTATATTTCACAATGTTAATTATGGAGGGAGTGGCCTCTGAGTAGTACTCCCAGTGTAGGAGGTGTGGCCTCTGTGTCTGATAGTCAGTGAAGGAGGTGTGGCTTCTAATTCATCCCACAGATTTAAGGAGGCGTGGCCTCAGTATCATCACATGAATCTAAACGACGGAAATAAAATCTAAATTGATACGAATGAATAATACATACGGTACATGTTATTAGCGAATTAAAACACCCCCCCAGGTCATGTCAAATGTTCTTCTGCAGATTTCAGTCTCGCATCGCAGGGTTTTCCCGCTGTTTGGTCATGAAGGTCATGAAATGCATGAAGAGATGTTTAGAGCTGTAATTTTTTTACATTTCATTTAAAAAAAAATCATGTAGAGAGGAACACTGATGTTGCACAGCAGAGGTTTGGCACCAATTGCGCCTTGGCAGCTATTTATGTCCAACACCCACGAGTGAGAATTCGATTATGCATCAGTGGAGAGAATGTGGTGGAGGGTTGTGGAGGGTGACTCAAGTCCATGGTGAGAATTTCACATATAACACAGTAAATAAACAAATGACCATCTTACACATGATAATATTAAACTTCTCCTGTAGGGTGAAATTCAGTGGAGGATTTATTCATAGTGCTTTAAATAAACACGGATCTGATGAGCTGTTTCATCTCTAATTAAGTGACGATGCTAAAAAAGTGTAGATACAAAATCCCCCCCGTCCGCTCACTGTGAGGAGGAAGAGCAGGAATTCGGTTCTATTATAAACAGTAATGCAGCTAAAAGAGAGAGAGAGAGAGAGAGAGAGAGAGAGAGAGAGAGAGAAAGGGAAAAAAATTCTAAATCAAAACGGACTAAAAGCCTCATTAGTGTTTAATGGAATAAGTCCCGAAGGCGTGTGCTCTGAAAACTCTCTCTGTGGTGCTTATTAGCTGCTTTTGTCCCTTGAGAGCTTCCTTTCTGAAAGCTTTTGCTGATAAGCTGCAATTCACAGCTAAGAGTCCATCACTGGGACATAAACATTAGCAGAACCTCAAATTAATGTTGTCAACACCAACACATGTGGTAGCTCATGGCTGCAAATGTGTGGACCACTGCGTGTATCACTATGACGGAGGGTGGGCGTCAATGTGATTCAGGGTGGGTATCAATAGGATGGAGGGTGGGTATCATTGTAAAACAGGGTGGGCATCAGTATGATCCAGTCTAGGAATTAATATGATCTATTTCGGGTGTTAGTGTTATCCAGGGGTGTAATAAATGTAATTTGGTGCAGGCATCAGTATGATCCAGGGTGGGCATCTGTGTGATTCAGGGTGGGCATTAATGGGGTCCAGAGCAGGCATCAGTATGATCCAGGGTGGATGTCAGTGTGATCTCGGGTGAGCACCAGTGTGATCTAGCGTAGACATCAGAGTAATCAATTGTAGGCATTAGTATGATTTAGGGTGGGCTTTAATGTGATCAAGTGTAGGCATCAGTATGATCCAAGGTGGGTATCAATGTGATCTAGGGTGGGCATTAGTATGATTCAGGGTGGGCGTCAGTGTGATCTAGGGTGGGCGTTAGTATGATTCAGTGTGGGCGTCAATGTGATGCAGGGTGGGTGTCAATGTGATCCAGGGTGGGCGTCAATCAGATCCAGGGTGGACATCAGTATGATCCAGGGTACACATCAGTGTGTTCCAGCATGGGTGTGATTGTGTACCAGGGTGGGCATCAAAAGAGTGCATAACCGTCTGCGTCTTTCTTTGTTCTTTCAGCTTCGCTCTGATAAGGACAGAGGAGACGGCACAGCTCGCTACGTCCTCTCCGGAGAAGGAGCGGGCACCATTTTCCGCATCGATGAAAAGTCAGGCGATCTCCATGCCACTCAGAGACTCGACAGAGAAGAAAAATCATCCTACACCCTACAAGCACAGGCCTTCAACAAATACACCGGCCTCCCTCTGGAACCAGCTACCGAGTTTATCGTCAAGATTCACGATATCAACGACAACGAGCCCAAGTTCACGCAGGCTGTCTACAGCGCCAGCGTCCCCGAGATGTCTGACGTCGGTAAGGGAGCTCATATTGAATTCCGTTTGTTTTCTTGTTTTCCTGCGGCGCATTTAATGTCACACTGGGAGATCGGTCTCAGGCCTGTGAATCTGCCGTCCGAGAGCCTTTAAGGTCAAGGATGGTTCGTTGCCTTTGGTTTTTTTCAGACTTTTATTTTTTCCGACAAGCCGCTGAAGCATGAAGAATGTCAGTGAGTGTTGAGTTGGGACTGAAGTGTGATGCGGGAGCAATTTTTTTCTCTTCAGTTTTTTCCTCTTGGTAACCAGTTTTACTTCTCCTGTGCACACAGGGATGTATGTACCTATTTTGTTTCTGGAAATTGAGCCACAGTTGAGCGGTGATGCAACCGAGGCACGAAATAGAAAGGCTGCTACAGCTCCGTTGTGTCATATTTATACATAACAGCATGCCCACAAGCATTTTTTTCGTAATGCAATGCCTCAGAAATTTCCAACCGTGCACTGCTGGAGCAAAACCGAATGGAAATTAGTGGGATAATTAATAAGAACACTTCATCATGCCCTTAAATAATTAGTTCCAACTTTAGTGCTCTAACTAATCAACCTGACTTTGCTAAACAACATTATATCCAGTGGTTGAAGAGCTAATAGGTTCAAATGACAGGGGACTCAGCATTCTGCCCTGTGGGATGCCGCGCAGCCGCCTCGGAAAAAACTCATGAACCAGTTAGCTAGGTTGCGTACTAATGTAATCATCTAATTAAAGTCTAATCAGACCTGGCGTAATTAAATATTAGAGCACTCCCCCAATATTATAAAAGAAATTTTCTACTTTATTAATGCCAGACGTCTTACTTGTAATTTTTCATTTATCATATTTACCACTGAACAAATATAATTACAGACATAAAATTTTTTGAATCAAATAATTCTATTAGGTTCACGGGGAGGCTGGAGCCTATCTCAACCGACTCTGTGTAAAGGCGGTGCACCCTGAACAGCTCACCAGTCCATTGCAGGGCCAACACATTTACAACCATTTACACTCACACCTAGGAGTAATTTGGAACAGCCATTTAGCCTAATAATGTGCATGTCTTTGGACTGTCGGAGGAAACCGGAGTACTCAGAGGAAACCCAGGCAAGCACAAGAACATGCAAACACCGACGCTGAGCCTGGGACTTGAACCCAGAATCTTCTTGCTATGCTAACGACTGTGTCACTTTGTCGTTATTTCCATAACTTTATTTGATCATTACTTTAGTTTAGTCCAAAGCTACTTACATGCACCAGTGTAACCACAGAGCTGAAAAATTAAAGTCAAAGAAATGGCCCCAAGACCCCAAAAGTGCCCTTCTGAGTCTTGGGAATTGAACTTACCACCTTCTGGTCACCAGTGCAGACTGAAGTGACTCCAGTCATCAGCTTGTTGAGGCCGGGGTAGTAGAAAGAGTAAAATCGAAGGCAGGTTGAAGACAAAATGTCACAGTTTCTGTGGGTTTTCTGCTGGAGAGAAAGTAAAATAACTCCAGCTGAGTACTTGTGGTTTAAAAAAAAAAAAAAAAAAAAAGAGGAGAAAGAATTGCTTTTGCATTACTTTCCCAAGCCATCCCTGGTCATTTTTTACTTCACAAAGGATATGATATCGCATTAGCAGTGTGGTGCACTGCACCAAAACTAATGCTAAACTGATAACTGCTGTAGTGAAGATTGCATTTCTATTTCTGGGCCCGACGCCGTAGGTGGGTACGATGATACCCAAAACGAAGTTGTCATAGTGCGCGGAAACATTAAACTGCACTGTGGGTGGCCAATGACATGTAAGTGTATCCTACGGTCTCCATAAAAAGAAAATAGCAGGGAAGTGAGATGTCAAATATTATCTTTAAATTAAATCCAAACTTCTTACATTACACAATGCTTAGAATGGTTTCGGGAGGAAAGTTGATCTTGAACTACATTTTTTTTAACTTTAGTTAAGTGTCGTACTTTGTTCATGGTGTGTTTTACGTGTCCCACATCCCATGGCTGTGTGCTAATTTTTTTTTTTTTTTTTTGCATATAATGACATTCTAAAGTTTCTATTACGTTGTAGCTATTCTAGTTAACCTTGAAGTTCAGCTTGAAAAGTAAACAAGGAGATGTTAAATTAAAAATGTAGGTATCAGCCCTACTTAAAGTCATTTCAGGCTCCCGGGGATACAAGACAAAATGGCGAGTTCAAACCCCAGGTGAAGGATCCATGACCGGCAGCCCATAGGGAATGGAGGGACACAATGACGGTATACGCTCTCTTCCCTGTCACTCAAAAGCAATGCCTGCCAATCATGGGTGTCTGTGATGTCATGCATACGAAGGGAGGGATAGCGATTTCACCTGAGTTTTCCTGAAGCTTGCCTTCGCCCTCAATGGTTGTCGTGTGAAAGGAAAGCCGTATCTCATAGGTGGGAATCGGCTACAAAAACATTAGAGTACAACTATTTGAAATTAATTGATAACTAGTTATTTAATTAATTAATTAATTAAAATGAAATTTCAGCATTGTACTTAAGGAAGTATATTTATTTGATTATGTCAGGTAAGCTTATACAGTACTTTATATATAATCATTTATAAATATAACTTGATATTATTTACAGAGGTCGTGTCAGGTGAGCTAGCGAGCTAGCATTAATGAATTGTATATCTTTTTTCAGTATACCGGTACCTCAAAAGTACTAAGAGAAATCCTGACACATTAGCCTAGCGTAGCTAGCGAGATAGGGAGAACAGGAACATTTTGAGTCATTATTTAATGTAATTTAAATGTCCTGTCCGGAAATTCAGATATTCTGTCAGGTTAGACAGGAAGACAGTAATACTAATTAAATAAATAATTATTCATATATGCAACTTAAAAATATCCTCACAGAAAATTTGTCAGTTTAGCTCAAATTATCCAGGTTAACAAATTATATAAGTATATAGCTATATAAATATGTAGCTAAGTGAAAATATCAAGGGAAATACATAAACAGGGTCATAAATAAAGATAGTCATACTTAAATGTATACACTCTGATTTAAAAAAAAAATATTTTTTTTTATATAAATCCTGTCAGGTTCGCTCAGATTAGCCGAATAGCTAGCTAGCAATACAGGGAATTTTTAGATTAGCTAAATATAGCTAGCGATATGATAAAACAAGTAAAATTTAAAATTACTTACTGAACTTCTGTCAGATTGGCTAAAATGTTATATATAAGAAAATGTTTAAAGGTTATATTTAAGAAAAGGTTAGCTAATATTAGCAATGTGACTGAACAGCAGTGAAGAAGATGTAGGACTACCTGACGAGCAGGTATATGAAGATTCCATTCCATCCCACATAACCATACCTATTTATGCCCTTTAAAGCCACACCCCTTTATAGCTGAACACATTACTTTATACGGCTCAAGATCGCCGCTATGGTTCCATATAAACACAGCAACTTGTCCTCTGTGATCTGCGGATCTGTGGGTTTTATTTTAGTTGCTATTAGCACATGAGCTGTACAACAGTTAGGAGTTAAAGCTACCCTTCTGAAGTTACTCTATAATAAATTTATTTTGTAGCGCTAATGCATGCTAATGTATGTATGGGTAAAAAGAACAGTGACCTTTCCGTTCTATCTGAAGCTAAGACAATTCCATTTGCATGTTTTATCACACAGCCTACTTTACATCTCATTTTAATTCTGTCTTTATCACAGAGTTGTCACACAATCAGGAATGGATGGTTTTGTGGTGACAGAGAACTCTGGGAAAATGACTCTGATATGCAGCAGATTATACATATTCATGAGCGCTGCTGCTGCTGCTGCTGCTGCTGTTGCTACGGCTGATGCCTCCTGCACCGGGACCGTCCCAGTCCTCAAGAACAGGAGGCATCTGTTTGGGGTCTTAATCCTGAGATTAATTAGCCGATACGTTGCTCTAACAGCAGCATGAGAGCTCATGTTCCGAGGGATGAATCTTACCTAAAGAACATAATGTTAGCACAGAGTCACTTGTTCACTCAGTCCGCAGGTCACAGACTAATTTCCTCTATCCATCATTTATTACCGGAGGCTGACATGAAGTTCAATTAACAAAAAAAAAAAAAATGCACAACCTAACAGCTCTGGTTCCTATGCAGTTACACCATGGTGCTGCAGAATTCATTCGCCAAACCGCTAAATCCCACAAGATTCATGGGGAAGCTGAAGCCTATCTCAACTAACTCTGGGTGAAGGGGGGGAACACCCAGGACAGCTCACCAGTCAGTCCATCACAGGGCCAGCTCACACAAAACTAGTCACACTCACACCTAGGGGCAATGTGGAACAGCCAGGTAGCCTTATGTGCATGTCTTTGAAACCAAAGGACCCAGAGGAAACGCATGCAAGCATGGAGAGAGCATGCAAACTCCACACAGAAATACCTGCGTCACGCCCAGGACACCACCGTACCGCCATTCCGTGTCTCCATTAGAGCCCATTTAGAAAGCTTAGAACTGTTAACTATCTAAATAATGTGTAGAACTGTTTTTCTAAAGGTTTATTCAGTTTTCCTGTCAACCAGGATTCCAGGTAGAACCTTATTTGACAACAAAGAACCCCTAACTATCTCAAAAGACTTCTTTGATCTAAGAATGTAGTCTTAAAGTTTATTAATTTTTTTGTTCGTTTGAGAAAAGGATTAAAAATACAATGTAGAACCCAACAAATGAAGAGCTTTTGTGGGCGTTCTGAGTTGACTTCCAAGCAAGAACCTTTTAGAGCCTCATTTCCCCTATGGTTTATTGGGTCTGTCTTTGGTGGAGCCAACAGTGTATCGATGTAGCACGATGTAGGCATGTACAACAGAAGGTTTGTCTATCAGTGATGGTTTCATGAGAACCTCTTCAAAACAATGCTGATGGTTCATTTCCTCATCAGGAATGAGAAAAATAAGTTCTTAACCCTGTGACCCTACAGACCTCAAATCTTCTTTATTCTTAGGTACTTTCGTGATAGAAGTCAACGCCACGGATGCCGACGATGCCTCGTATGGTAACAGCGCTAAGCTGGTCTATAGCATACTACAAGGGCAGCCATACTTCTCCGTGGAACCAGAGACAGGTGTGTCCTCTTAACACATGGCTGAAGTGTCATTTCCAGGATTGTTCTTTTAAGGAGATTGATGTCTGTGTAAAGTAAATGAGGCTTGCAGATCACAGCATGCTATCGAATTTATATGCATGGTGCTACAGGCAACATATTGCATTTGAATGGCATCATTTTAAAACCAGACCACATGTGTTAAATATTAACACAGACCTGCTAGAATATATATACATAAATATACATTTTTTATTTATACTCCTGTAAATGCACAAAATTCCCCTGGTCCCTTCCCTCACTCGGAGTGCTCCCGTTATGTCCATTAGGAAGACATTTTAGCCCATGGGGGTGCTGCAATATGGTGCCCCTCCCTGCTGCTGCCCCATTTTCCCAAAACAAGCTGTAATTCTCCAACAATGTGGCGGCACACCAACCATCGTTATACAGAAGAACAAATTCTGCTTTGAATACCCTCCCTGAGATTATACACTTGTGGTATTTTTACAGCACGGAAAATGATTGCGCATTTAAGTTTTAAGTATGTCGTAATTCTGTATGTCTGGTGTGTACCTTGAATATTAAATGCAAGGTATTTACAGCAGTACTTGGTGCTACAGTGGAATAATTACTGGGATGAGTGCACACAAGTCAGAAATAGAACTGCCTACAAAGTAATGTGGGAAATTAAAAAAATTCTGAGATACCGCATTACTTGAACATAGCATTAATGAGGGTGGGTGGATAGTTTGCTCTGCAATTACACCAAATCTGAACTAGATACCATTCTGATGGTAACCCTCATTGAGTGTCCCGTTTTGGCTGAAATATAAGCTTTCTCTTTTAAGTGGGGTCACAGGTCAAGGTCACAGTGACCTATTGGTGGTACGTGACTCCCCCTTCCCAAGATATGTAAGTATACTTAGTTTGGTATACGTGAGGCTAAGAAAATAAGAAATACCGCCCGGACTAGCTTTTATTGTTGGTCGGGTCAAAGGTCAAGGTCACAGTGACCTAACGTTGATACACAACACCATCCTTTCCAAGATGTTTAAATGCCTGGTTTGGTATATGTGAGTCTTTGCATATAAGAAATATGGCCTGGTCAAGCTTTTTCTTTTAGTTGGGGTTAAAGGTGAAGGTCACAGTGACCTTATGTTGATATGTGATACCCCCCCTCCCAAGATGTTTAAGTATGCCTAGTCTGGTATATGTGAGGCTAAGCATATAGGAAATATGTCCCGGATGAGCCTTTTTTGGGAAGGTTCAAAGGTTGGCGGTGACAAATGTAGATGGTTAACACCAAGATATTCGAGGTAGTGATGGGACCCTCAGGGATGTGGTACATAGGTCAGGCAAACAAGGCCTTAACTGATACAAAAACGCCAAGACACAAAGAGGCCTTAGAAACAAACTGGAAGCAGTGCATATGGCAGTAGGTGATGATGTCAGAGTGTGTAAGCCATGTGACACATTGATGGGACATCACGACAAATAGAAAAAGGGACACCAGGACACAGTATGGTCCTCGATGGAGCCCCGCTAAGTAGTCTACCTGTTACATGGAACATCCCACAACTAGCATGTAGCAGCAGGTTGAATGATGTAGGCGTATATTAATAGGCAGATCTGATTTGGCAAGAACCCACACAGGAACCTTGGAAACAAAAGCGGTTTGGCCAAGTCCTTATATCAATAAACAATAAAGAGCACTAAGGTTCTTCCTGGCTACTAGATCTGGACATGGTGTCCTGATACCTAGAGGAGCATTTATGGCCCTGATGACTGTATCAATCCAAACCGGGATCTAAACAGGATATGTACCGTATCAAACAGAACCCTGGGGCTTTTCATGAGAAGGTAATACAAGCTTTGATGACAGATGTGGTTATCACATCAAAAGGAGGGAATATCAAGGACTGTCAGGGGCACGAGGGGGAACATGGATGGTTCAAAATAAAGTGGTGATGGAACCCTCAGGGTTCTGATCATTAGTTCAACCAAACAAGCCTCTTTTGGGCTACCAGATTGGGATGGATCTGCAATTCCAATGAGTGTAAGAGGAATTAGGATTGAGATAATTAAACAAAATGCCAAACAAGGTAGTCCTACAGGAGTTCCGGTTTCCGGGTATGCATCAGGATCAATAAAAAACATTCATTCATTCATTCATTCGCTGAACCACTCAATCCTACTAGAGTTGCGGGGAGGTTGGAGCCTATTTCAGCTGACTCTGGGCGAAGGCAGGGTACACCCTGAACAGTTGACTATCACACGGCCAACACATGCAGCTATATGACAAACACACTCACACCTCGGGGCAATTAGGAACAGCCAGTTAGCCTAATGCGCATGTCTTTGGAGTGGAGTAGCTGGAAGAAACCCCACACAAGCACACGAAGAACACGCGAACCCCACACAGAAACGTCTTTGCCGAGCCCGGGACTCGAACCCTGGACTTTTTGCTGTGGCAGACATGCTAACCACTACTAATGTTTTAAGTTTTTAGCACGACTTGTTTGGGTGGTTGTTAGCAAGATGACATAAAAAAAGTTAGGTGCGGATTTCCCTGAAATTCCTACTGGAGGCGGGGCTTTGGATAAAGAAGACTCATTTCGATTTTGGACGTGATCCAGATCAAATTACAGATCCAGGAATTGTTCAAAAGATTCTTTAGCATTTTGAGATCAGATTTTTTTTTTGAAAGTATGTTATCATGGCAGGTCCAGCAGAGGGTGCTGTGTACTTTTTCCTCTGGCTTGGTGGAGGTTTGTGCTCTCCAGGCACTCTTGTTAAAGGACTGTTCATATACTAGGAACCAAAGGGGGGTTCTGTTAAACTTCCAGATCGTATAATGTCCTGAGCAGACGTAGTGTTAGTAGGTATGAATAAAACACAATTTGTTAGAGACAAACTGGACAAAATGTGGAAATTTAAACCGAAAAGAGCCTCAGTGATTCCACTGTTGTACTTCAGGCTGACTCCAGAAATGCCAAAGCTAATCTAAGTTTTGGAAAAGCGAGCCAACTCGCAGATCTCTGGTAGGAAGTGAAGCCCACAGATGTTGAGAACAGATGTCTCTTCTAAGTTTGCTGTCGCAGTTGTTGCATGCGGTTTCTTAGAGCAAGACAAATATTTAACTGAATTATGATAATAATATCAATAATAATAAAAACCTTGTGTGTTTTGTTGTGCAGGAATTGTAAGAATAGCCCTATCCAACATGGACCGGGAGGTACGCAAGGACTACCAGGTGGTTATTCAGGCTAAAGACATGGCAGGACAGATGGGGGGTCTGTCTGGAACCACGGTGGTCAATGTGACCCTTATAGACGTTAACGACAGCCCGCCGCGCTTTGCCTACAGTAAGACACTTGCATATTATTAACATTTCAAGTGCACGGACGTTTTTAACGGCGTCCCACACTTAACTCCAGTCACCCACAAATTAATTGACAATGAAAACGTCATCCATGGATGAAGGATAGCCTCGTCCTTACGATATTAGATCCAGGTCATATAACTTTGTCTCGTAATCTTTTATCGTATCATCAAGCTCAATATTACATGTGAAACTAATTGCGTTCCTTCCTTCTTTTTTTTTGGTACATATAATGTAGGCTCCTACCATTTGAGCACTTATGAGTCGGCGGAAATTGGCTCCATCGTGGGGCGAATTAAAGCCAACGATGGGGACGAGGGAGAGAACGCCGAGATGAAGTACAGGATCGTGGAAGGAGACGGGAAAGACTCGCTCGACATCATTTCCGATGAGATAACACAAGAGGGAATCATCGTCGTCAGAAAGGTAAACATGATATGAGGGGTGACTTCTATATACAGTATTGATCCCACGTCCACGTTCTTCAAGACTCGCAAGGTTCTTGCACCTCCTGCTATATGAATAACCCTTAAGTTTGTCCTTGAATTAGAGCTTATATAATAAAAACTGGTTAATTATCTGGTTAATTAATGCCTGGGTGGCATGGTGACATAGTGGTTAGCAAATCCGTCTCACAACAAGAAGGTCCTGGGTTCGGGTCCCGAGCTCGGCGATGGTGTTTCTGTGTGGAGTTTGCATGTTACTGTTTGTGTGGGTTTCCTTCAGGCACGCCGCTTTCCTCACACAGTCCAAAGAAATGCACATTAAGCTAACTGGCTGTTCCAAATTGCCCCTAGGTGTGAGTGTGAACCCTGTCTTCGCTCCTAGTAGGATTAAGCGGTTCCGCAAAGAAATGAGCTCTTTTCTGTCTTTTCTTTAAGAAACTGGATTACGAAAGCAGGCGTGTGTACACCATCAAAGTGGAAGTGAGTAACACGCACACAGACCCCGCCTTCTTCCATCTGGGTCCCTTCTCAGACACTGCCATAGTTAAAGTGACGGCGAAGGACGTGGACGAGCCACCGGTGTTCAGCCGGCCGCATTTCATTATCGAGGTCAACGAGGACACGCCAAAGGGAAGCATCATCGGAACGGTCACAGCCTGGGATCCTGACGCAACCGACTACCCCGTGCAGTAAGGGACTTCATGTTCGACTTTCATTTTCCATTTTTTTTTTTTATAAAATAATTTTTTTTTTGGTCAATATAAGTTTAGATTATTATAATCGCATAAGCTTACTATGTCACAGACCGTTGCTATGGAGGGTGCCATATGCAAAAGCAAAACAATATTTTCTAAATTAATTAAATTGTTTTAAAATCAATAAAAATGCAAAAATAAACCATAAAATAAAACCTAGTTTTTGCTTATTTTACTTTTGTTTCTGTGTAGTATATACTAAAATAATTATTCACCTCTAACCGTGTAAATATTCAGCGATATCTACCTCGCCCTCCGTGAACAAGGGTACCCTGCATGTGTAATCACTGACACAGTAAAAGTTTTTTTCAAGAGATGTTTATTTTATATTTTGAAAAACAATAATAATATAAACTATAAAAATAATAAAGAAAAATGATACTGATGTTTTAAAGATAAGAATGATTGACAGTCGCAGTACACGTGGTCCTTTCTTATATTAAATATACAAGAATATATTTTTTTATGCAGCTTTGGCTTCACCCATGCCGTGTATAAAAGTAAAATGAGTCAGACTCCACCGCCGAGCTGCGCGCTGAATAGGGTTCCATTATCACATCAGTACTCCTACATAAAATATAAAAGCACAAGGCAGACACCAGAGTAATTTCAGCCTAACAATTGTTCACAGGTTTGCAATAGACGAGCACACGGATCCCGACAGACTCTTTCACATCGACCCCAGAAATGGCTCCATTACAACCCTGAAGTCTCTCGACAGAGAGGTGTCGAAATGGCACAACATCTCCGTCCTCGCCAGTGAAATAAGTACGTTCGCTCTCGGGAGCAGAGACGACATTTACATCATGAACCTTACGCCTTCTATCTTTTTTTTTCTTCTTTTTTTACAATTCTGCTTCATGTTTCTTCTTTTCAGATAATCCTCGTCAGAGAAGTCGTGTTCCTGTCCTGATCAAGGTGCTGGATGTGAACGATAACGCGCCCGAGTTTGCCATGTTTTACGAAACATTTGTGTGTGAGAATGTCAGAGCTGGGCAGGTATCCGCCATTTTGTTTAGAATAAATATGTCCTCAGACTTAAAATGTTAAAAGTTATTGTATATATAAACGTGTATATATTGTGAATTTTAGATGTATAAGTATATAGATACATTTATAGATATATATAAATACAGAGCACAAATGAATAGTTTAATTTAAAAAACCACGACAGAGGCTACGTTTCCTTCACTATCACTGAGAAGTACACAGGCCACACCCACTCATATTTGATCGATAGGGACAGAAACCACACCCCTTTTTAGTCGGACTCTCAGGTGCCAAGGCCACGCGTTCTTCAGTAGGACTGACAGGAAAATAAGCTTACACCTCCTTCAATATGACTAATACGCTCAGATGCCCCACCTCTTTTACTATAAATTACATTTACAGGGGCCACGCCTACTTTTTATAAAGACTGTCAATCACAAAAGCCACACCTTCATGATTATGATTGACAAGCACAGAACCCATGCCCACTTTTATACAGATTGCCAAATCCAAAAGTCATGTCATCCCTTTGATTTACAAGCACAGAGACCACACCCACTTTCTAAACAGATTGCCAAATACAAGAGCCACATCGCCTACATTGTGATTGACAAGCTCAGAGGCCACGCCTACTTTGAGTGCAGACTTTCGGGCTCAATAATGACATGTTCTTTACTAAAACTGACAAGCGCGCAATTCACGCCTACTTTTATACAAACTGTCAGTTGCAAAGGCCATGCCTCCTTCACTATGATTGACAAGCACAGAGGCCACACCCACTTTTTATACTGATTGCCAGATACGAAAGCCACATCGTCACTGTGATCGACAAGCACAGAGGCCACGCCCGATTTCTATACGGACTGTCAAAGGCCATGTTTCCTTCGCTATGCTTGACAAGCACAGAAGCCACGCCCACTTTCTGTACAAATTACCAGATACAAAAGGTCACATGTCCATCACTATGATTGACAAGCACAGAGGCCACGCCTACTTTCTGTACAGACTGACAGTTATAAAGCCACGTCCCCCTCATGATGACTGACATGCACAGAGGCCACGCCTTCTTTTTATACAGACTGCAAGTCACACTGATCACACCTTGTTTACCAGAACTGAGACGCACAGAGGCCACGCCTCCTATTCTGAGACTGATTATTGCTTATTTGGTGATTGTCTGAGAAAGAAGAAAGGGTGATTTTTTTTTTTTTTTTTTTTTTTTTTTTTTTAGTTAATCCAAACCATCAGCGCCATCGACACGGACGAGCCTCTGGTCGGACACAAGTTCGTCTTCAGTTTAAGCGCCAGCAATCCCAACTTTAGCATCTTTGACAATGAAGGTGAATCAGGTTAATTTCGTATGCACAAACCATAAGATTTCTTTTTTGCATTCTTCCGTGTCCTTGGATCGGAACTCTGGAGATTTATTGCCCCGTGTTTAACTATTCCAGATAACACGGCAAGGATCTTGACCAGGCGCAGCGGCTTTAACAGGCAGGAGATGAGCACGTACTACCTTCCCGTGGTGATCTCGGACAGCGATTATCCGATCCAGAGCAGCACGAGTACACTGACCGTACGCGTGTGCGGTTGTGACAGCACGGGGAACCTGCGATCGTGTAGCGTGGACGCCCTGCTGCTCTCAGCACGGCTCAGCACCGCCGCCCTGGTGGCCATCCTGCTGTGCATCGTCATCCTGCTCAGTATGCGTCTCCCCTTAACACACGGTTCATTAATAGCACTGCGCTGTTTGATTCTGAATTCTGATTGGTCAAAACATGTCGGTTCATTTTCTATAATAGCTTCTTCGTTCTAAAACGTTCTCGCTTCCATAGTAACAGCTTATTCATAGAAACTTGTAGAGAGGGCGCTACGTTAGCAATAAATACCGTTAGCATTCATATCGTGAGGTTTTTCTTTTAGGAGATGTTTATGAATGTTTTTTTTGTTGTTGCAGTGATTGTGGTGCTGTTCTCAGCCCTGAGGAAGCAGCGGCGCAAAGAACCTCTTATCATCTCCAAAGAGGACGTCAGGGACAACGTGGTGAGCTACAACGACGAGGGCGGCGGAGAAGAGGACACACAGGCTTTCGACATCGGAGCGCTGCGCCACCCGGAGGTCATGGAAGACACCAACCAGATTAGACGCGACATCATCCCGGACGTCCTGTTTCCGTACCACACGCGCTCACCTGCCAATGAGTGCGGCGACCTCAGAGACTTCCTCATCAGCAGGCTGAAGGAAACGGACGCCGACCCCTCCGCTCCGCCTTACGATTCCCTCGCGACGTACGCTTACGAGGGCAACGATTCAATCGCCGAGTCTCTGAGCTCACTGGAGTCATCAGTGAATGAAGGGGATCACGAGTACGACTTCCTCGGCTCCTGGGGCCCGGAGTTTAAAAAGCTAGCTGATATGTACATGCCGAAAGAACCAGCAGCGATGAGCTAAGGGATCCCACTGGGATCGACGTCTATACAGAACATCGTGTCATGAGTGAACTCTCGCCCCGGACGGATTTTTTTATTGACACTCGGACAACCAACTTTCACTTTTTTCTAAAAAAAAAAAAATAGGGGGGTGGGTTCTTTTCTTGTTCACGGTCTCGTGAGAGTTTTTGTGCCAATGAGAAGAGTGTTTAGTGATTTTGTCGATGCTGTTTGTTCATTAGCAGAAAAAAAACTTTCATTCATTGAAAAACCTCAAGTTCATTTGCTTGTGCGAAAGTTTTTACTCCTGTCATTTTGCCCAACTGTGGATAAATCACTGAGATCAAACACAGCGGTGTCGTAGAAACGCTGCAAACACACACAGGCTTGTTTCTGAATGTCGTGGTGTTTTATATTCATATTTTATATAAATATATTTTAATAAAAAAATACAAATGCTGTCCTTCATGTCTTCTGGAAATATTTATACAGTGACCAGCACATTGGACTCCATGAGGAACACGCTCACGTTATCATCAGAAGGTTATGAGTTCAAGTACCAGTACTGGCAATCTGCCGCTGTCGGCCCTTTAATTCTCACCTGCAGCGATTAGCACGTCCGCCTTGCAGCATGAAGGTCCTGGGTTCGATTCCTGGTCTCTGTCGTTTATATGTCTGGAGTTTGCATGTTCTCCCGGTGCTTGTATGGGTTTCCTCCGGGTTTCCTCCCACAGTCCGAAAGCATGCACAGTAGGCTAATTGGTGGTTCCAAATCACCCGTAGGTGTGAGTGTGAGTGTGAATGGTTGTGTGAGTGTTGCCCTGCGATGGCCTGTTGAGCTGTTCAGGGTGGACCCCGCCCTCGCCCAGAGTCGGCTGAGATGGGCGCCAGCCTCCCCGCGACCCTAATGAGGATTAAGCGGCTTAGAAAATGAATGAATAAAAATTATATAAAAATTACAATAATACATTTAAACTAAATTTAAAAAAAAAGAAAAAAGAAAAAGTGAAAATCACGCCCATAGCCATCATGACATCACGGTTTATTCACAAATGAGCACTTTTTTAATCAGAGCTTTAATCAAGAGGAATCGCTCTATTTGTTTTTATTTGTAATCTCATATTTCTTTGCTGTGACGTTTCACACACGCATCATAAACGACAGCAATATAACAGTCATGTAAAAATTCTACACTTTAAGATCCAATAAATATGAAAAACACCAATTAGCGCTAACGTCGTGCTTTAGCTCCGTCCTGAGGGAGACATTTTACCGCCACTAAATTAAACCAGGAATAAAAAAACACACACACGTGCGACTTATCTATTTTACCTTCATTACTGAACGACAGAATAAGGGAGCGTAATGAAGGATAATGAGAACGATGATTAATTCGATGTGACGCGACACATAACAGCGAACACGAGGATGCGTGGAGTTCCACTCAGAGACTCTACAAAGCTTTAAAACGTGGGAGGAAATCATTTTACTGAAAATACAAGACTGTAATGAAGCTCTTCAGAAGGTTGGTTGTGAAGGGTTCTCCAAAACACCACACACACACACACACACACACACACACACACACACACACAGAGAGAGAAAGGGAAAGAGAGAGAAAGAAAAAGAGAGAGAAAGGGAAAGAGAGAGAAAGAAAAAGAGAGAGAAAGGGAAAGAGAGAGAGAGAGAGAGAGAGAGAGAGAGAGAGAGAGAGAGAGAGAGAGAGAGAGGGAAAGAGAGAGAAAGAGAGAGAGAAAGGGAAAGAGAGAGAAAGAGAGAAAAAGGGAAAGAGAAAGAGAGAGAGAAAGAGAGAGAGAGAGAGAGAAAGAAAGAGAGAGAGAGAGAGGGGGGGGGGGAAAGAGAGAGAAAGAGAGAGAGAGAGAGAGAGAGAGAGAGAGAGTCACAAATCAAGAATTATAATTTTTTTAAAGAGCTCTCTGAAAGATGGAGATGATGGAGGTAATGAAGGTAATGAGAGTGATAAGATGAAGGTGATAGAGATGATGGAGATGATGAAGGTGATGAGGGTGATAAGGTAATGAAGGTGATGGAGATGGAGATGATGGAGGTGATGAAGGTGATAAAGGTCATGGAGGTGATGGTGGTAATGAGGCTGATAAGGTGATGAAGGTGATGGAACTGATGGAGGTAATGAAGGTGATGGAGAGGGTGAGTGATGAAGGTGATGGAGAGGCTGAGTAATGGAGGTGATGGAGAGGGTGAATAATGGAGGTAAAGGAGATGATGAAGGTGATGGAGAGGGCGAGTAATGGAGATGATGGAGGTGATGGATGTGATAAAGTGGGTGAGTAATGGAGGTGATGGAGAGAGTGGGTGATGGAAGTGATAAAGGTGATGGAGAGGATGAGTGATGGAGGCGATGGAGAGGGTGAATGATGGAGGCGATGGAGAGGGTGGGTGATGGAGGTGATGGATGTGATAAAGTGGGTGAGTGATGGAGGTGACAGAGAGGGTAAGTGATGGAGGTGATGGAGAGGGTGAGTGATGGATGTGATGAAGGTGATGAAGAGGGTAAGTGATGGAGATGATAAAAGTGATGGAGGTAATAAAGTGGATAAGTGGTGGAGAGGGTGAGTGATGGAGATGATAGAAGTGATGGAGGTAATAAAGTGGGTGAGTGATGGAGGTGATGGAGAGGGTGAGTGATGGAGATGATGGAGGTGATAGAGTGGGTGAGTGATGGAGGTGATAGAGTGGGTGAGTGATGGAGGTGATGGAGGGGGTGAGTGATAGAGATGATGGAGGTGATAGAGTGGGTGAGT
>JBCNYH010000008.1:32090194-32100612 GCA_039654325.1 Tandanus tandanus
AGCGACTTACAATTATCATTTTTATACAACTGAGCAATTGAGGGTTAAGGGCCTCGCTCAAGGGCCCAACAGTGGTGGAATCGCTGACCTTCGGATCAGTAACCCATCGCCTTAACCACAAAGCCACCACTGCCCTATGTTACTGTGCAAGTATACAATAATGTGAAAAAAATATTTCTCTAAGACTCATAAAAGATAAAATACAAAAAAAATGACAAAATATTAAGCATAAAACGCTGCAAAATGAGCAAAAAGCACAACAAATAACTAATAGTCACGGTTCCACCCACGATCATTCATCGATAATCATTGTTCCACCCACGACCAATCAGTGATCACCATGGTTCTGCCCACAACAAATAACTAATAGCCATAGTTCCACCCATGATCAATCCTCAATAATAATGGTTCCACCCAAAACGAATCACTGATCACCATGGTTCCGCCCACAAACACTCACTGATAAGCATGTTCCCACCCACATGCAATTACACATAACCATGGCCCCGCCCACAAACAATTATTGAGTACCATGTTCTCACCCACAACTAATCACTGATAATCACAGTTGTGCCAATGACAAAGCACTGATAGTCATAGTTCCACCCACAGCCTATAACTAATTATAATGGTTCCTCCCACAACCCTTTGCTGATAATCATGGTTCCACCCTCCCTCTCACCTCTTTGTCCTTGTTATTACTTTTTCCTTTTGGAGCCGGAGATACAGTCGTTATGTCGCGTCTTTTCAAGCTTAAAGTTTCAAGAGCTCCTGTTCCTCCGTGGAAGGTCATGACCCCGGTCCCCGACGGATTCCTCTGAACTGTGTGTGTAATTTATACATGAACACATCACGATGACTTTTACAGATCTTTCGTCTTCAGTTATTGGTATTTAAACGGTACTTTTTATTAATCAGAAGTTGTGAAGAAACTGAGATGAGCGAAGCAGCTGTGAAAAATGAAAGATGATCAAAGGTGGCAGTTCGGTGTGATCCGGTTACAGAGTGATAATGGAGTTGGATGAAAAATCAGTGGAAAAATTGGAAGACTATCAGAACAGAAACGCGTTTAAATTCTTCTTTTAGCATAAATATTATTGGACAAAAACACACAGGCAGAACTGTGGAGAAGAACCGAGACTCTAGACTCTGAGATTATAACGGTGGTCAGTTTCAGAGTTTATTGAAATTCTCTGTGGAAGTATATTTATCACCGGTGAGTCGATATAATTACTCCGATTGGTCAGACGACGCTGGTTGATACAGGATTATATTAATGCACTTACTGCTCGAATATAGTGGTGTTTCTATAGCAACGGCACATTCATGGGGACTTTTACAGCTGATATTTCACATAAAAACATAAAAAATGAATGTGTGAAAAGAAATGTTCTGATGGAAGGAGTCTCCGGTGTCGACAGAGTGTAACAGTTTGGAGCTAAAGCTGAAAATAAGAAGGTTATGTTTTACCCTCAGTTTGTGTGTTTGGTCGCAGAATTACGCAAAAACTTCTGTTTGGATTTTCGTGTGTAATTTTTACCACAGGCGTGGCTTTGGGCAAGGAAGACTCCGTTAAAATTTGGAGAGGTTCTGACTTAAATTCTGAATCCAGGAATTTTTTAAACCTTTTTTAACATTGTGAGAAAGGATGATTTTTTGGAAGTGTCATACTACAGCAAGTCCAGCAGGGGGTGTTTTGTCCAATCTTTTAATGTTCCGAAATTATGATTGTTGACATTTTGGTTTATATGGAGGAATGCTGGGCTTGGTGGAGGTTTTCACTCTACAGGTTATATTGTTTGTTTTGTTTTAATAGCTGTAAAAGAACATAAAAGTAACATTTGTTGAATAATTTTCCACAACATTAAATTTAACAAAAACATAGCTAGTGTGATCAGTACCAAATTTGGTTTATTATAAATAATAATAATAATAATAAAAATAATAATAATAATAATAATAATTAAAAGAACTCCAGGTGGAAACTGTAATTCCACTCCATCACAAAACCTTGTTTTTGATTATTTTCCCCCTACAGTTTGATGCTGGGTGTTTTATTTATGTTTAAACACGAACAGTGACCTGATATTTTGGCATCAACTGACCAGGTCTTTTTTTTTTTTACTGTTATTTTTTGGTCGTGTTCAACTACTAGCAGAAAAACATTGTTGGACATGTTCCAGATCGAATTGAGGGAAACTTTCCATCTTTAAAACTTGTACTTTTGGAGTGAAGAGTGCTTCAGGAGTGTGATTATGCCGCACAGCATGGGCAATTAAGTAATCGGTAAATTTACGACATGCTGAGAGTTCGGGGAAGAGTGGCGGCAGTGCTAGCTCAGTGATTAAGGTTCTGTTATTGTAACTGAAAGGATGTGAGTTCAAATTGCAGTACTGCCAGGAAAAAAATCTATAATTGCATGCTGTAAATGTAAATTTGCGCACTTGTTATGGACTAGCAGTGTATTTGTTCTTGTGGTAGTAGGAGGTCTGATAAGTATAGCATGGCAAGAGACTCCAGTTATCCTGAATATCCCGAATGGTTCCACAACACCTTTAAATTCTGGATTCTGGGATTGAAATTTTCTCATTTTTGTAGTAACATGCAAGTTATGGAAGGAGTCTCCAGTGTCAGAGCCTGTCTCAGCCAAACAGCTCACCAGACCATCGCAGGGCCAACACACACATAACTATTTACACTCACACTCACAGGTAGGGGCAATTTAGAACAGCCAATTAGCCTAATGTGCATGTCTTTTGACTGTGGGAGGACACCGGAGTTTATCTGAATTTGGAAGGTCAGTTCAAAGTCACGAATTTAAGGTTTTTTTTATTTAAATTTTTTTTATAACCTCAACACAAGTGCAGATAGACATGTTGCTACTATGGAACAATTATAGGAAACCAGATATAGACTTTTAATGAGATAATTACCTTTGACCTTGGATGACCTTGAAAGGTCAAAACCCAGGCATCTTGCAAATCCTTGTAATTTGGTCATATCTAGGTACTATAGATCGGTGTAGTTAGACGAGCACATGGGTAAATAAAATCAAAACTCATATGAGGCCCAGTCCTACATTATCACTGGTGTCTGGCGGAGCTGCCTTACACTTTATAAGTAAGTTTTTAAGGATAGATGTTTTCATTGTTTCTTCTAATTGGGCGCATTCTGTAAAGACGCTCTCCTCGATTTAACCTTTTTTTTCCCTCCGGAGGGAGTACTGCATCCATACTCAAATATTCAATACACTCCAGCTTGCTCTGATTGAGATGTGGGAAATTAGAGCAGTCGACTCTAATTGCCCTAAAAATCCATAAACCCGGTTCGACAAGGACAGACTCAGCTGAATCGCCGCTGGAAAAAAAAAATCAAGCTTTAAAAATGGGGTGATGAGCCAACACTGGTGTGCTGAGGGTTAGCTGAATCAGTATAACGCTCAGCAGGCGTTAAACAGGTTGATCCTCCATTACGGAGTATAAATGAAACTGCGTGAGTAATTGCTTTCGTATGAGGAGCAATCAGCCTTTTACACCGAGGATAGATTATCTCAGCGGGACAATTTGTTCTCTCTGCGTGACCTTTAAAAAGAAAATTCATCATGTTACCATCATTAAAAGAATAAAGGCAAAAAAAACAAAAAAACATGTCACAAGAACACACACAGGCAGCTGACGTCTTCAGCGATGTGAATGGAGACAAACGAGGGCTGGTTTTGGTTCGTAACCCCTCATGATGTCCTTTATAAAAGATTAAACGTATAAATAAAGCAGAACAGGGAGCCTGCTTCATCCCTGTTACGACCTCAGGATTATCCTCTCCCATGAATCCAGCGCCGACGGCTGAGTAATGAATTCTTTATGTTCTACTGAAAGGTATCATTTTATTTATTGTCACATGACATGGTTTGTGTAGGATCTGTGATTGGATAGACTTTCGCTTTATCTCTATGTAAAACATCGTCACGCTGCGGGGAGAGTAGAAAGCATCTTCAGTCCATTAAACATGTTAAATTGCCCCTTGGTGTGAATATGTGTGTGTGTGTGTGTGTGTGTGTGTGTGTGTGTGTGTGTGTGTGGTGCTCTGTAACAGGGGTCCCAGAGGTCCCAGGATGGGGTCTGGATCCACCCTGGGTAGATGACCAGTAGAACGGACAAATACACAACTCGGTAGTCATTACAGATACAAGGTGTAAAGTCATAATACTGTACAATACCCAGATTTCCTCAGACGAATGGCAACGTGAATGCAAATTCAGTAGATGAGCTTTTTCCTGAATGGTTGGACATCATTGATCCACATCCGCTTAAGCATTCAGGACTCCTTCGGCTATTTACGGCGGTTTCCGCTATTCGAATACAGGCCCGGGTGAACTGGGCGCCATTTTGCCGTACAACTATTTTGAGTTTTTGTATAAAGGAGGAAGAGGGTGAACCGGGTGTTGTATCCCTCCGAACCAGGAAGTAGTGCATTATAATAATGTTGTTTTTCGTCTCCTGTGTACAAAATGTAGACGTCTGGTGTTAAAGAAAACATTTCAAGATAAATGCTCCAACAATTTTTTTTTACAATGATTAATAAATAACTTCTCATTAATCTATAATAATAAAAATATATTCACATTTTTCTGGAAACTTAGAATGAGCTATTTATAGCTACATAGGGAGTGGGTCCCCTTTCATGGAGGCCGCCATCTTGCACCGCCATGTAGCCCAGAACCATCCCAGGCATCACTTGTAAATGGGATCCATGTGGGCTGAATGATGGGTCCCATATGAGCCCATCTACTACCCACCAATCTTATGTCTGTGCTACTTGGGCACCAAGTAGACATGGGTCCAAAATGGACATCTTAACTGGCGCCCACTTGGGTTAACTAAATGCGTCCCACTTTGGAAAGGCCAGATGAGCCCCCTCTGTGGGTCTTAATTGGGTTATTAATGTGGGCAGTTCACATGGACAATCCCATGTGGGACCCATTTTTTTTTAGCCCACTTATTGCCCACATGAGTCCCAGATATAAGTGCTGGCTGGGATACAGACTTGCAGTCTGGAACTTCACCACTATATGCCGCTAGGTACCGCTAAATTTTACACACTGTACCTTTAATACTAAGCTTATTTATTCATTTATAAACAACAGTGACTCCAAGAAACAATATGGCAGCCACTTGGGAAACTGCTGGAAATACCCGAGGGGGTCCTAAATGCCCCTGCCCCAAATATACCCCAGAGTCAGACTATTCTAAATTGAAAAGCAACATGACTGACAAGTTAGTGGAGGTGCTTCCTTCTGATTGGTTGGTGTCGGTGTCTGTTATAGAGCCAGGTGTTTCACAGACGGTGGAGATAATTAATTACGAAAGCATTACCAAATATTACAACAGTATCCTGAATTAAAAGTTACTGACTCGCGCCTTTAGCATCATCTCAACTCTCGAAATGATGGCTGAGGACAGAACCTCATGATGCTCGTTGTGCTTGATGAGCCTTGGCCAGCTCGTGAATCTGCTACCTCCGAGCCGTGAGCACTTTTTTGTCCTACTTCTCCCCGTCGGCGTAATGTGATTTCCGCTGAAGTGTCTCATTATGATGAACCTTGCAGCTACACAGTGACCTGGATCGGGGAGATAACTTGGTGAAGTACACGCTATCTGGAGAAGGAGTGGGGTCCATATTCACTGTCGAGCCCAGCACGGGAGATATCCATGCCCTGAGGAGTCTGGACCGCGAGGAGAAGCCGTACTACATGCTAAGAGCGCAGGCTGTCGACGTCTTCACAGAAAAAGCCCTCGAACCCGAGTCCACGTTCATCATCAAGGTCCAAGACATCAACGACAATGAGCCAAAGTTCCTGGAAGGTCCATATGAAGCTAGTGTCCCTGAGATGTCACCTGTAGGTAAGATTAACTTTTTGAAATCACTGTCAATCACAACAAGGATCATTATCTGATGACTGTCGCTATAATCTTTAAAGAACTTGTGTTTCAGATGTGACAGCACCGTGGACGTTCTCCCTGTGCTTGCGTGGGGTTCATCCAGGTACTACGGTTTCCCCCGACAGTCCAAAGACATGCAGGTTAGGCTCATTGGCTGTTCCAGATTGCCCCTAGATGTGACTAGCATAGGATTGACTGGCAGGCTGTTCAGGGTGTACCCCGCTTTTGCCCAGAGAAGGATGAGACACTCTCCTGGTGACCCTAGTAGGATTAAGCGGTTCAGAAAATGAATGACTGGGTTTCAGTTGTGTTTTATTTATTCATTTGTCGAAACTCTTAATCATATTAGGGTCGCTGGGAGGCTGGAGCCTATCTCAGCCGACTCTGGGTAAAGGTAGGGTACACCCTGATCAGCTCGCCAGACAATCACAGGTCAACAAACAACCATTTACACCTACTCCTAGGGTTGATTTGGAACAGCCTATTAGCCTATTGTGCATGTCTTTGGACTGTTGGAGGAAACCGGAGTACCTGGAGGAAACCCACACAAACATGGGGAGAACATGCAAACCCCACACAGAAACACCCTCACCAAGCCCTGGACTCGAACCCAGGACCTTGTTGCTGTGAGACAGACGTTATTTATTTACACAATTAAGGGAAAAAAAAAATTTTGTAAATGTAGTTATTTTTAAACCATTTCATTTATTTATTTTCTAAGCTGCTTAATCCTAATTAGGGTCGCGGGGAGACTGGCGCCCATCTCGGCCAACTCTGGTGAAGGTGAGGTACACCCTGGACAGCTCGCCAGGCCATCGCAGGGTCAACACACACATACAACTATTCACACTCACACTCACACCTAGGGGCGATTTGGAACAGCCAGTTAGCCTACTGTGCATGTCTTTGGACTGTCGGAGGAAACCGGAGTACCCGGAGGAAACCCACATAAGCACAGGGAGAACATGCAAGCCCCACACAGGAACACGCTCGCCGAGCCAGGAACTCGAACCAAGGACCTTCTTGCTGTGAGGCGGACGTTATTTATCCACACAATTAAAAAAAAGCTTTTATTTTGTAAATGTAGCTATTTTTAAACCAGCGGTACATAAAGCTTCATTCTGTGGATGGTTCAAGCCACAAAAGAAGGAAACGAAGGAGAGAAAAAGAGGTGGAGTATTTCCTGCATTGCCCTGTAGTCCCATTCAGAGCAGTGAGTCATCGTTTGGAAATTGCTTTCGGTTCTTTTCCTCCTACACATAACCAATGTCAGAAAATCTCCTATAAAATACTTTAATGGTTTATTCCTTTGGGCTGCTTTCAACCGTGCACTGAATGTTCCGCTCTTTCAACTAATATTTTAATTTCCTTGCTCCAGCAGGACTTGTCTTTTTTTATTTTTTGGTGCAGGTATTTTGAAGGCCGAGGTCTCGTTCCTCTTCCACGTGGTGTGAAAGTCCTGATATGGATTAACTGCTTTTGCTTTGAGACTCCATTTAATACGAAATTCAGTTATTATTCAACATTGTACTATTTATATATTTCTTCAAATACCCTTTCCCAGAATCTCTACACTCCCACATGGTATACTGCTACTTGATGATGAAGCACAAAAAGATGCATTTCTTCGGAATTTCGCCCCAGGATAACTTTGTAAAGTGATAGGATTTGGCCGGGATGGGTTTTGTTTGTTTGTTTCCCCCCCCCCACTATAATACGTCTTACTTGAAAAGAATCATCTCGCGTCTCATCCTCCAGGCTTCGTCTCAAAAGACTACAGATGTCCGTCATTTAATGTGTCTCCTATTCCCGAGAGAACTGAAACATTTCTAGGTTTTATTTTTATTTCCTCGCCGTGAAACTTGAAACCATCCATTTTCTTTTTCTATTACACAGTGTACAATTTTCTCAGTAGAAATAATAAATACATTCGCTGACTCTGGGTGAACGGGGAACATCCTGAACAGCTGGCCAGTCCATAACAGGGCCAACAGCCAATTAGCTTAATGCGCATGACTGTAGAAGAAAACCAGAGCTCCCAGAGGAAACCCACATAAGCACGAGGAGAACATGTAAACTCCACACAGAAACCCCCTCACCAGAGTTCTTACTTTGGCATCCTTCAATCAAATGCAGAGGTGCAAAAGCTAAAATTAGGTTTAGCAAACCTTTCCTATAATGTTATCAAGCTTGCTAGCAAACACGGTAATTGCTATTGGCAGTAACTGATAATTAGCATAATGCTAGCTAGACAAATCTTGCCACATTCCTTGCAAAACAAATCAAATGAAACGTGGAAAGCAAACGTTTATTGGTTAAAAATAAGTCCTGTGTCAAAGATCTTTCTGTTTGGACTATAAATGTTCTCCCCATTTTCCTCCTGGTGCTCTGGTTTCCTCCAAAAGACAAATACTTTAGGTCACCTGGCTAATTTAAATTGCTTGAATGTTAGCGTGGATGGCTGTTTGTGTTTGGGTTGGTCCTGTGATAGACTGCCGACCTATTCTGGGTGTAACCCCGCCTCTTACCTGAACTCAGGTGCGACTGGCTCCAGTTTCTCCACAATCCTGATGGATAAGCGCTAAAGATAATGGATGAATCGGTAAAAATATGGCCGAAATACTATATTTTTCAACCAACACACTAATCCATAGTGCGGTTATTTAAAAAAAAAAAACCCTTAATGGATGGACTGTTTCATAAAAAGACGGCTCCTTCATCGACCGCTCTGCAGCACCAGCAGCTTGTGTCACTCTCATTTGCAGAGAATTGACCTGGAGCTTGGTTATTGACCCACTTTCTCATTTCCCCTGTGAGCGGTCCTCTGGCAAACAAGCTCCATGTCTGTCTTGCTGGTTGTGCACACAGTTATATGTATTTTTGGTAACAATTTGTGAGGTTAGTATTATAAATTTCTGTCAGGGTGAAAGAGAGATAGATTGAGGACGGGGGGTTTTAACATTTTCACATCCAGCAAGCGAAATTCGAACGAACGGACTTCTACTCATAGCTTAGCAAAGCTTACTTCAAATTCACATCAACAAAACATTTTGGCTACTAGCAATGTTTTTGTTTTTAAACTTCATTTAAACCTGCATCTAATCAAAGACATACTACAAAAATTAACATTTTCACCAGTGATGAGGTGGATATAGATGAATCGCAATGATATCTCTTCAGTGATATCCACCTCGAATTAGGTGAATAATAGTTTTAGTATATATTACACAGAAATGTAAGAAAAATAAACTTAAACAGGATCTTTATGGTTAAGACCTTGCCCAGGGGTCCTAGCACGGTGGGGGTCTAACAGAGATTCAAACCCACAACCTCTCAATCATGAGCCCAGCTCCCTAACCACTACACCATTTTTAATACATGATTATAAATAAACTCAGTAAATAATGACATTTTAAGCATTTAAAGATCTAAATATGAAAATAATTGCATTTTTATGTTTTAATTTTACTAAATATATTCAATAAAAATCTAAAATGCAGGAAATTTTACCGAAGATATTTTAATCACTTACCATTCAGGCTATTTTAACATAAATTTGTAATAATTTTATTTGTTTATTTAATACTACAGTCATATTAAACTACTTTAGAAATACAGACTTTACATATGTAGATATTCTATTAATGATTTATTTGATAATTTTATTATTCATTTTATATCTTCTTGTATATCTTTTTAAATTTATTTACAATGTGAACTAACTCTATAAATAACACAAGCTGAGATTTCTATTAATGGAATTGCAATAAAAATTCCTCTGTGTCTATCTTCCGAGCTTTCGTGTTTCATGGAAAACGTCCGCACGTTCCCAACCGGCAAAAAAGATCCACTGGAATATCGCTAAATAAGTAATCAACTGAAATATTGCTGAGTTTGGAAGCTGCGTGAGGAATTTCATTGCAGTACAATGCAATATGTTTCGGGTGGAAGAACATTTCAGGACTTCCTGTCTTCCTCCCGGAGGACGTCTGGAGTAATTATCATCGATTCGCACAAGATAAACATCTTCCATCTTTCCAGCTACTCTCGGGCTTTATGTGTTCTATGGCTGAGCATTAGTGAGTCACATGACCATAACGTGTCTGCTAGGTCTGAAATTTAATTTCATCATTTTTCTTTTTAACACACACACACACATGGTATGGTATGTGGGAAAAATAAAGGACTACAGTTTTATCGCGACAAGCCTGTTTCATGGTTACCCACTCATCAGGGGATTTATATGTTTATATACATACATATATTTCGCTCTACTTCGCTGTATTGAGCACTGTTCTACGGAAAATCGACTCAGGATTATATATATATATATATATATATATGTGTGTGTGTGTGTGTGTGTGTGTGTGTGTGTGTGTGTGTGTTATATATTCTATCCATTTGTATTTTAACTGCAAAAAACCTCCATTCCATCATAATATAATGGAATATGTACCAACATGAATCTTCAGAAGGTTT
>JBCNYH010000008.1:32138810-32149031 GCA_039654325.1 Tandanus tandanus
TGTGTGTGTGTGTGTGTGTGTGTGTGTGTGTGTGTGTGTGTGTGTGTGTGTGTGTGTGTGTGTGTGTGCGTTTGTGTGTGTGTGTGTGTGTGTGTGTGTGTGTGTGTTAGCCATCAGCAGAAACTCACCATCTGTGTTATCTCTTTTAGCGGTGGTGGTGCTGTTTGTGTCTCTGAAGCGTCACAGGAAGAAAGACTCTCTGATGTCATCCAAAGAGGACGCGAGGGACAACGTGATCCGTTACGATGACGAGGGCGGTGGCGAGGAAGACACGCAAGCCTTCGACATCGGAACTCTACGCCACCCAGAGGCCATAGAGGACACGTCCGCACACCGTTACGACCCGAGGGACGACGAGGAAGGCGAGGACGTTCACGTGTACCTCCAACGGCGCTTACAGGAGAACCACAGGGACGCGACGGAACTTCCGTACGACTCTCTGGCGACGTTCGCCTACGAGGGCGACGGATCGATGGCCGAGTCACTCAGCTCCATCGAGTCGCAAAATCATGATACCGCTATAAACGATGATCTGACATCGATCGGAGACCTGGGGCCGCGTTTTAACGCTCTGACTCTGATCCTCGCCGGCGAGGACGAAGAAGCGCGTCTCCCACACGCCGAGGGTTCAGAACCGAGACGAGGCGACTGATGCGATTTTTATTTTGGGAAAATAGTGAAGCAGCAGGAGAGGGATCATTTCAGGCGTAACACTCCGAAGGAGACGGCGGGAGAGGCGTGTGTGGGGTTTATTTTTTTCGTTCTTTCTTCCGCACGCCTCTCTTCTACTCGTTTTCAACTCGTTTCAGTTGAAAGTTGCAACATCCTTCCAACTGCGTTTTCAGTTCAGTTTCATGTTTGCACTTGTCAGAAACGGAGTTAAAAAAAAATCCTTTTGATTTTGAAGCGCCCCTTTGATATGAAAAAAGAAAGTGCCTCAAAACTTTTTTCTTTTCTTGCTCAGTTCATACAGTCATTTCTCGAAGCTAAGCAACTTCTCGCCGTAGCTCGAGTTTCTCACTTGTTATGGAAAAAAATGGACGAATAAATAAAGAAATAAAGATCAAAGCCCTTCATTTTGCTCCTTAAATATGCAATGCTGTGTTCTGAAATTCTTTTAGTGAATCATTGCAAAATAAACACTTGCTAGCATGCTGGTGTGAAAGTATCCACATTTAGGCAAATAAGTATGCTATGTTGCACGCCTGCAAGTATGCAAGCATGTTAGTGTGTGTAACTATACTAATGTTACAGGAGTGTACAAGCGTTCCTAAGAGTGCACACAGTACAGACAGGAAGTGTGTTGGTATGCTAATACGTTTATATGCTAGCATGCACATGCTGATGTAGAAATACAGTATGCGAGTGTACAAATAAGTATCAAAGTAAGGTAATATAATCGTACGTGATTGTCCAGGTGTGTAGTACGCCAACAACCAGGTAAGCTACAGGCCAGATATATGCTAGTGTGCATGTATGTAATTATGTACTTGAATTACAGCTCAAAAGAGTATAAATTAGAGCGTTCAGAGAGCGCAAACCTTCACCAAGCGATAAAAAACACAGAAAGTACACAACGCCCCCTGTTGGCCATGCTGTAGCACAACACTTCAAAGTTAAGAATCCGTTAAAAAATTCCCGGATCCAGATTTTGATCTCCAAAAATCTTCCTTGTCCTAAGCCCCGCCTCTAGTAAAAATTCATGAAAATCCACACATACCTTTTTTTTTGGGGGGGAAGGTTTGGGTTTCGGGGTGATTTCGGCCCAGATGTTTTAACGAGGAACTTATTAACGGGAACTATACTCTTTGGAGCGCCATCGAGACTAAATACCCTCAAGGGCTTCTTGTGTTGGTATTTGCACTGTCAGTAGGAACGCATAGCAGGAAATGCTAGCAAAGATTTTTTTTTTTTCGCGTAATCATGCTAACAAACCAAAAGCGTTACCTCCACGGCAGAGGTAAACATAATTATATAATCATGTGGCTCCTCAAGGTTCCTGGTATGCTAATATTTTATAATGCTAGCATGTAAGCGAGCATGCGTGTTAGCGAGCTAACTTTAACGACGCATTACTCTGCGACAAGGCGTGAGCTTCACAAGGTTAGCCGAGTTAGCATTAGTAAATACGAGGTGTTTCGCCTGGTGTACAGGTGAGTGGGTTGGAAATAACGAGTGACATAAAGCGAAGGAGAGACTTTCATCATGAACTCTGGAGAAAGAATTATTATTATTATATTTTATAAATATAGAACTCTGATTATAGTGTAGCTTAACGCCACAGGGATATTAAGATCAATTATAAAATAATGCACTACATTATTGTTTCTATAGAAACAGCTCGTTCATACGGATTTCAAGAGGTTCAGTTTTGGAAACATATCGTCACTAACGGCGCGGTGGTGTAGCAGATAGCACGTCTGCTTCACAGCAAGAAGGTCCTGGGTTCGAGTCCCGGGCTCAGCAAGGGTGTCTCTCTGTGACATTTGCTCGGGTTTTTCTCTGGGTACTCTGGTTTCCTTCCCACAGTCCAAAGGCATGCATATTAGGCTAACTGCCTGTTCCAAATTGCCCCCGGGTGTGAGTGTGAAAGGTTGTGTGTTGGCCCTGCATTGTTTTTTCAGGTGTACGCTTGCCGTCGCTGAGAGTCGGCTGAGATAGGCTCCAGCCTCCCAGCGACCATGGTGGGATTAAACTGTTCAGCGAATGAATGAATTTTGCTTCTGGGGTATTGACACACAACCAGAATGTCCTGTGTTCAAGTCCCATTCTCGGTGAGGAGTTCCCGTGTGGAGTTTCCGTGTTCTCCCCATGCTTTGCATGGGTTTTCTCCAGGTACTCTGGTTTCCTCCTGCAGTTCAAATAAATGAATGACAGACAGGTGTGAAACTCAGGAAGAAGTGAAATTGAAGTAGATGTTTCAGGCCCATCATGAAGGTCGTTTGTAGATGAAGTTGGATGGTGAAGATACCAATGTGGAGATGTTTGGAGTTGCTGTATGGACTGGAGGGCCTTTTTTTCCCTTCTTTTTTTGGTTTTGTGCGAGGTTTTGTCTCTCCAGATTGATGACGTGGCTCAAAATGCCTCTCCAAACGAGCGCACCAATGAAAATGGTTCAATAATGGAATCCACTCGTTTGTTCCGGTGGATTTATGATCACACTTTCAAAGAGAGGAATCACTAACCCTGTTTCATAAACAAAGACGAATGAGACGAGGAGAAGAAAACGGACCATTGTTGCATTTCCATTTGCATTTCAGTAATCACACCCACACACACACACACACACACACACACACACACACACACACACACACCACTGGCCGTGTCTCATTTTCTGGTCCACGTCCAACGATATCCATCAAAATCCAACAGTTTTTCTAAAAGACGAAGTTGTGCTTCTGGTTTTAAGTCTTTAATATATCAATCTTTCAATTTAGGCTCAAATGTCAAGTGGATTCCAAATGTCAGATGGTGTACCAGGTTTCCAGATAACGAGCCGTCTTAACACCACTGGGGTAATTACAAGCGTTTGAAAGAATCTTGCCATTTAAAAAAAAAAAATAAAAAAAAAAATTCGACCTTTCACGATTTCTATTTACTTTAATGGGCAAAACGTTCGTCTTTCCCATGAGGAGAAAAAAAGAGTGAGAGACTCAGGAACGGCTTCAGAAACTCCGAAAAATTAATCATGGGTGTGTTTTAGGAGCTGCGGAGATCATGCCAGAGGATACGCCAAGCTGAGATGTTGGCGAGTGAACGTTAATAGAAAGAAATTTGTAATGGTGATGTTAGGTCTCAGAGACGTTAAAGTTGAACGTCTTCTTACGTTTTGGGAAGGAGTTGTTTTTTGTAGGATTTCGGAATGCCTGACCATCGCAAACCCTACGTTGTTGTCCACTGAAGCATTATCCACCCGGGATAACTTATAATCATGCGCCAAGGATGGCGTGGATGTCCCTGAATAGTCCCTCAGTCTGAACGTTCAGGAGACGACACAATTTAGCGACATCCACCAAAGGGTGCTTGGCTCATGATTAAGCGGTTATGGGTTTGAATCCCCGTTAAACCCCTAATGGGCAAGATCTGTCCACCCAGCAGTATAAATGGGTACCGGTTTAAATACTGGGACGAGAACCTGCGACGGACTAGCTTCCCATCCAGGAGGAGTTGAACTCCTGTTCGTTTCACACTACGCAATTTGGAATAAGCTCCGGCTGTGATGATCCCCTGGGATCGGGGGTTAAAAAGCCCAACAGATTTTAGCTGCCACTTGGGAGACGCATCATTGTTTAGTGTTGTGTTACGGTAATAACTGTGTTACTGTTAACACTCTGGAATTAATTATATTTCGTAACAGTTCGTCCTGAAGTGTTTTATTCCTCCTCTCTCACAGCACAGGGCACTAAAAAGATTATTTTTATGTTATTAAAGAATTACATTTTATTTGTAGTGAGTTTTAATGTTCTAGAACGTTGTATGAAGCTTGTATGAAGATGAACAGATGGTCCCTCACCGGTCTCGCACTTTTTCTTTTCTCGCTCTTGGAATAAAATTAATTCCATTTCTTTACGTGTGACTTTTACGCCCATAAACATCTCCTCGCACAAAACGTGTCCCATCAAAAAATCGTCACATTTAAAATGTTTATCCACAGTACGAGTCCCTGTAAACAATCTGTTGCTATAGAAACGATAAATTACGAATCTCCGCACACGACTTTCAGACCTGAGGTTTTAGAAAACAAATGAACCTTCTGACCAACCCGGAGCCCCGAACCGAACATCGGAGTGGAATAAATAAATGTCATGATCACTCTGTACCGTCCACACCGTATACTTTAATCTGTGCTTATTTTATTACTTCTTAACTTTTAGCCATCGTTCCTTTATCGTATGGCTTCGGGAACAGAGAGATCCGTCTAATAAATAGGCAATAAATGTCTTTTAAACCTTATTAGGTTGCATAAACTTAATCTACCTTATAGAACTGTGAGCAATAAAACAAGTAATAAAGCTTATATTATCCACAAGGTCGCAGTCGTTTACTCCGGGGCTGAAGAAATGACTTCCGCTGAACGAGTGACAAAGTAAAAGAAGGGTAATAAAGACATGAGACATCGTACAAGTACGGAATTTAACACAGAGCAGATTGTAGAGATTAATCCGATATAATCCAAACAGTACACGCCCCGAGGAATGAGCTGTTACCATAGAAACAATAATGTAATGAAAGACTGCGCGTTGCTGCGATAAAAACAAGCATATGATGCAGAGAGAATGTAGGCTATATTTGTCACCGCCACAACCCCCATGCTTAAATCTCCCAGTCAATCAACAATAGACGTGGCTCAAGGAGCTGCTACAACAATGCTAATAAATCCATGAAATCTTAATGTAGCGTTCCGAGAAACGCGAAACTGTGCCTTGTGGACAAACCTCGAAGGAGAAAGTGTGTAAAGTCTTTCTCGGGACATTACCTGGAAATGTTTGGGTGTGAAAGAAAACTTTTAAAAAAGGAGAAATGCAAAGGCTTACATTCAAATAAATAAAGTTGTTCTTGTTCAGAGTTGCGCTATACACATAAAATACACATCCAACCCTTTCAACTACACTTTAGGGGTGGAGCCAAGTCTGAATCGCCAAAGTGAAAGTGCGTTTTTACAAATCGCTATGGTGTATGCTGTAACTCTGAGTGCGGTGGCTGTTTGTGCTCCACCTACACTTGGGAAACCCTCCGCCATTTGTGTTGAAATTTCCCTCAGGTGGTGGAGGCGCCATGTTGAGCATTGCATCATGGGTAGTTTGGAGCCGGAACTATTTTTACATCTGGTGTAGGGGCATTCGGGAGTCTCTGCTATTTCTGACGGTTTCTGCTATCGCCGAGGGTTTCTCTCGTGGTCGCCTCTCACGATGAGTGTTGTTTAGACATTAATACGTTAGTTTAGTATTCAGCTTCTTTTAACAACGAGTCCCTTTTTCATGGTAAACGACTACATTTGTACACAGAACGGCGAAAGGATGTGATGTCATAATGCACTACTTCCTGCTTTGGTGGGGTAAAAAAAAACAAAAAAAACATTCCGGTTCATTTCAGATCCCCTACCTCATTATTACAGACTTAAATTAGCGTTACGTGAATATAGCACCCAGTGCACCTGAGGCTATGTTTAAATACCGGAAACCGCCACAAATAGCCAAAGGAGTCCTAAAAGCTCCGCCTACTTCTGCTTTTTAAGTGAAATTAAAGTGTGCATGGGTACCTGTTTATGACACTTTGTGCACACACACACACACACAGGTGTGTTAGTGGTGAATAAACGCACACGCATACACACATACCTACCATCCGCAAATAATAAATAAAGGGAAAATGAAATAAAAGCACCGAGAAGATGCAGCCAAGAGGAGAGAAAAAGTGTGTGTGTGTGTGTGTGTGTGTGTGTGTGTGTGTGTGTGTGTGTGTGTGTGTGCGCACCTTCTTCAAAAGATGAGCAAGTGCAAATGTTTTGGCACCCTTTACATACAGCTCCTGTGTGAGGAAGAAAAGCGACTTAGCATCAAGTAAACAGAATCTCTGGTGGTTGCTGAAAGAACTTTCCAGTGACATATTTGGAGCACCGAACGTGACGCGACTTCAACGCACGACGCACCCTCACAAGACCCAGTGCATGTGTAATGTTGGGCTTGGTAATTTGGAAAGCGCGCTAAGCGGAAAAAGGAACGATCGCTCTGGAAAGACACGTACACTAAAGAAATAAATATTCGCGCCGCGTTGTCGCATTGGCGCGACCTATTTCCATTTCACTCCTCATTCTCTCCTTCATGGCTGCATCACAATGCCAACGCCGTTCTCTCTCTCTCTCCAGCGCCAGATATGCTCACGAGTCTTTCATCCTCCAGGAAGACATTGTGCTGCACATGTCCCAGATAGCAAAATAGGCCAAATGTTTTCTTTTACACACTGAAAATCATCTGAAATGCATTTCTACTTTTCACTGCTTCTCATGCCGGAGGAAATAAACCACTCTGTGTTCTTCTGCTGGAGGAAAATCATCAACCACCAGGAGGCCCTGGTACCGGAACCAAATCTGATTATACGGTAAAACCGCTTAAACCACAGCAAATCCCCAACAATCACTGCAAGATTTTTATTTATGAAGGATCGGTGCTTTTTATTTATTCATACTTAGACTTATTAGGAACTTCGGGGCTGGAGGAACCTTTTGTCATAGTAATGTACCGTGATTGGTCAAACACGAGGCAGGGCAGCACCCCCAACCACAATTTTTAAATTCCGTGTAAATCGTTAGCCGACTAAACAACTGCACTTAAAGCTAGTGCTTAAAAACTTGAGGAGAAAAAAAAAACAGACAAAATAGCTGTCACTGAAGCCCATGGTCTGTTGAACGTACTTGCGATGGAGGGAATACGGCAACATTTTTACACGCAAAATATTTAAACATATGCTAGCATTTCCTGCTAAGAGCACGCTACTTACGTCACTACTGCTGCTGTATACGCTAACACAAATCACGCCCTTGAAGGAATGCCCAAAAGTATAGTTCCCCACAATGAGTTCCTAGAACTGTCTGAGACAAAATCACCGTATATTGTAGTTACCTCTGCTAAGGACGTTCGGGTTGTTTGTGGTTAGTATAAAGTTCTACCAGAGGCGGGGCTTCGGACAAGGAAGTCATCATTAGACTTTCAGATCCAGGAATGTTTTAAAAGGATTCTTTAACATTGTGAGTTAGGACAAATTTTTTTTCGGAAGCATTGTCTTACAGCAGGACCAGCAGCGGGGTGCAGGCTTTTTTCTGTTTTCTTTTTTCAGCTTGGCGGAGGATTGCGCTCCTTGCGTGCTCTTGATAACCAGTCATACCATCATTAGTACCTCTTTTTCTCTCTTTATTATGTATGTTTCCTCCAAACATTACAGTTACATCTTTACCTCTGACTGTTACAACGTGCCGACACTGGAGACTCCTTCCATGAGCCGGTGAATGAGCTGTTACTATAGAAACGATAACGTATTAGAAAATGCACTTGAAATGAATTAAGATCTATACAATCAGAATTCTTGTAGAGCATGCTGTATGGGGACTCAGCTCATGGCGTCTGTCTTTACTGCGCACTCCAGCGTGCGGCGACGAACCGCACACTCCGCCGTTTATTACCGTGGACAAATAAGCGATGAGTAGCCTCGGGATTTTTTTTTCCTTTGAAATGAAGACGATTTTTTTACGTTGATATAAATAGACTTTTTTACGGCTGTCGTCTCGGCGGTCAGACAGAGTGAAGCGCTTTAGGTTGTTGATCTTTACTGAGATGAATATCGATTTTCGGATCATTGTGCAGCAGGTTGATGGCAGCGTACACACCTTCTCCACCTTTCCAGTGATCTGCGCTCCCTGATTTAATACAGGTAATAAATACTGAAATGGAGTGGGATATAAACACGGATTGACTCCATTATACAAAAAATCCATTATACTTTTATGAATGCAGTAAAAAGTGATATGTGATTTGTTTTTATTGAATTTAGGTGATGTGATGTATCAGAGCTTTAAACCTTCATGATTCAGTTTTAATATTTTATTTTCCCTAAAATCCTTTATTATAGGGTGGAAGGTAATGTGAACTAGAAGCACTCGGAGAGCGCAAACCTCCACCAGAGAGAGGAAAAAAAGAACCCAGATGCTGAGAATGCTGCAACACCACACTTCCAAAAGTAATAATCCTATTTCACAATGTTAAAGAATCCTTTAAAAAATCCCTGAAGCCAGAATTTGATCCGGATCATCTCCAGAATCTAACAGAGGGTTGCTTGGGCCGTGCCCCGCCCTTCCAAACAATTCATCAAAATCTTTTTGCACACACACACACACACACACACACACACACACACACACACACACACACACACACACATATATATAATTTATTACCTTTGACTGTAAGTTGGTTAGTTAGTTTGTTTGTGTGCAGTACACCTCAAAAAGTTATGCACGGATTTTGATGAAATTCTTTTCTAGAGTAGAGTGTGGTACAAACAGCAAACCATTAAAGTTTGGAGGTGATCCATGCATGGGATCATGTTGAAAGAAATGCACAACATCCTGAAAAATGCCTATTCTTTAATATGATGAACAATGTTCATTAGATGCCCACTAGGGGGAGACATTTCATCATAATGATGCCAAGTTATAATAATACGAATTCAATTTGTGCCTGGCGGAGGTTCCTTACACTCTGAGAGCCTCTTTAACTACGTAAATTTTCCATCAATACACATTCCAGCCATAATCGACTCAAAACCCAGATCGTCAAATCCCAGAATTCCCTACAATGTTCTTTCATGGAAACCATCAGTTTACGCTTCCATACACTGCAATTATTTATTTATTTATTTTTATATATTTCTCAGAAGTGTAAGGCATCCCATTACATTTCCTGCCTCAGCAAAATTCCACTCTTATACTCTAATGAGGAAAACTTTTACAGGAGATTTCACAGAGGCGGCGATATAACAGGAAATGAATGCGTCCACCCTCGTCTCACTACAGAAGAGGAGGAGGCTCCTTGGAGATGAACCAGACCACTTTGTTGTTGTTGTTTTTTTGTTTTTTTAATATAGCGCAAAGATGAAGCGAAACGCTAAAGAGAAGAAAATCTCATAACCATACTGTATATAGGGCTCGCAGGATGATCTGAAGATGAGCTGAAGATGTGTGTTTTTGCTCGTCGGTGAGGTAATGGGGCGGAAGGTGCTGTGTGTCGAAATTCCAACATCGAGAGCTTCAAGACTATAACTTTCTAAGAATCTCATAAATTTATAAATCAGTATAAAAACTCAGCTCAGAGATGGTTCTGCTCTTTCCAAAGCCTCAAAAAACATTTTCATTAATGATTTACAAACACAAGCATCTTATTATTATTATTATTATTATCATTATTATTATTATTAATATTATTATTATTATTATTATTATTATTATTATTATTATTATTATTATAAGTATTATTATTATTATTATTATTATTATTATTATTATTATTATTACTATTATTACTATTATTATTACTATTATTATTATTATTATTATTATTACTGTTATTATTACTATTATTATTATTATTACTATTATTATTATTATTACTATTATTACTATTATTATTATTATTATTATTATTACTATTATTACTATTATTATTATTA
>JBCNYH010000008.1:32244678-32262610 GCA_039654325.1 Tandanus tandanus
ACACACACACACACACACACACACACACACACACACACACACACACACACACACACACACACACACACACACGCCAATGGTAAAAATAAATCCTTTATATTTATTGCAAAATGTTTTTTAGGGGAAAAAAACACGATTTCATCTTTTAATAAAATTTCACTGGAAATGGCGGCGCGGTGGCGCAGTGGTACCACGGCCACCTCACGGCGGGAAGGTCCTGGGTTCGATTCCCGGCCTCGGGGCGTTTCTGTGTGGAGTTTGCATGTTCTCCCTCTGCTTATGTGGGTTTCCTCCGGGTACTCCAGTTTCCTCCTATAGGCCAAAAACATGCACATTAGGCAAATTGGCTGTTCCAAATCGCTCGTCGGTGTGAGTGTGAATGGTTGTTTGTGTGTGTTGGCCCCGCCCTGAAAACCAAGAGATGACATCTTTTCTAATGTAATGATTCATCTTTATTTCGGTTAGACTTGTTCTCCGGATGTACGGCACATTGCTGGAGATGTCGCTGTCTCCATGATCGGGGTACAGAATTTGTGATGAACAATCTCTGTGTAATACTTCGTGATATATCGGGAAGCCCTAACTGAACCTGTCTAATCCGAGCGACATGCGAATCGCCTCACGTCCCAATCAAATCACACTCGTGCCTCTCTGGTTGCCACACGTTCCCCACTTTCCCAAGTAAACCGTGAGAAGTGAACAGCTAGTTCTTTAAAGGAAGCGTAGATCCACCAGCAGTACCTAGCTGCCTCACTAACTAATGATTTATAATCAGTAGCTTATTATTATTATTACTATAACTGTTATCACGCCGTGAGTATAGAACGGAGACGCTTGAACATCATGAACCAGGGAAAGTTTAAGGTATATATCACATACTTACAGGAAATGCCGACCATTTCAGAACCCTGGACCCAGGCGTGGCCGGTTATTATCCTTGTAAAATTTCTGTGTGCAGTCGTAAAAGCGCACAATGATAATGAGCTGCGCTTCCATGTCGATGTGGGCGGAGTCATTACACTCATGTTCGTTGTTTCCCTGCGGAAAATGTCGTAGGGTTGTCACTGTTGGCGGCATCTCTCAATCAACGGTATCTTTGAGCTCTGATTGGTTATTGCTGGCGTTCGTTTACTTTATGTGGTCGCTTGTCACTCATCACTAAAACGGATCAGCACCTTCCGACCAATCAGAAACCAGAATTCAGCACTGTCAAAGTGCATCCTACAGAACATACAGTCACACATCATTATACCAGATTTCTGGATCGATGGAACTGTTAAACCCTGAAATCGCCACTCGTAAGGTTTAATTAGTTCTCTAATGATGCTTCTTTACAGATATGTTACTCGAACTGCTCCTTAGAGACGTCACATGCTTTAGATTGATCTTCTGTCTCAGGTTTCAGGACGGTCGAGTCGCGTTGTGATGTTCCGGGCACACCCAGGACTGCAGGAATGCACACGTCATATCCCGACCCCTCGGGGTCTCAGACCTCCAACCCTCGAGCGCTCAATTTAGGGCGGGTTCCCCTTCGATCTGGATGAAACCATCTGCCAAGTGCAGACTGTAGAGCTGACTATGGAAATGAGGAATCTCCCGAACGGAGAATGATTTATTGACTTTTCTGCGAAAGGCTGCTGTTGGTGCTGGAGATGTTGATCTCAGGGTCATTAATGTATTCGGCTCTAATTGTTCGAGTTCATTGCATCAGAGATTCGGCTCAAATGTTCTGCGTTAACCCTCGAAGGAAGGTTAATCATCTTCAATATATCATTTACATTCCAGAAAAGAACTAGCGCCTGAGAGCAAGCGGCGATTTCTGCAGGGTTTATGGAAACACACTGTTGCTGATCAGTTCTGCGTTCTGATTGGTGAAAAAGAACTGTTTCTATAATACGTTATTATTTCTGAAGTAACTGCTCATTCACCGCAATCTGTACAGGTTCCTAATGTATAGATTTAGGTGCTGCCTGAAAGCTGAGCGACCGATGGAGGTGCCTACTGAAAGGAAACCGATTTTATTAAAATGATCCGGTACATAATAAAAATGTCGGCGGTAAGATGGTGTAGTCGCAAGTACATCCGCCTCACAGCAAGAAAGTCAGAGATTCGGATCCCAGGCTCAATGATGGCGTTTCTGAGTGGAGTTTGCAAGTTTTCTCCATATCTGCATGGGTTTCCTCCGGGTACTCCGGTTTCCTCCCACCGTCCAAAGACATGAACATTAGGATAATTGGCTGTTCCAAATTGCCCTGAGTGTGAGTGTGATTGTTTGTGTGTGTATTACCTCCGAGATGGTCTGGCGAGCTGTTCGGGTTGTACCATGCCTTCATCCGAAGACCGCTGGGAGAGGCTCCGTGACCCGAGCAGGATTAAGTGGTTTCACAAATAAATTAATTCATTAATAAAAATATTTATCAGTATTTATTCCTGGATGGTTCTGGGCTGCTGTAGAAACATGGCGGTGCAAGATGGCGGCCTTTATGAGAGAGGCGACCCGCTCACCATATAGACAAACTTATTCTGAGGTTCTGAAAAACTCGACAACTTTTTCAAATGACGATAGATTAATAAAAGAATGTTTATTGATGGGATGTTTAATGCTTCGTTAGCATTTTTCTGTGGTACAAAAAGAATAAAACACATGATGTTATAGTAGGAAGTAGCAACTGTATCTCCACTTTGTTTAATCACCACAGACTCCTTAAGATGCTCCGCCCAGTCTTTCCACATTGTAGCTCCGCCCCTAGCACTGATCTCAGCTTGTACTCTGGTTGTGTTCGCTAACATTTCTTAGCATTTTCTTGCTGTGCACTTCAAGTAGCTCCTGTTAGGTGCTAGGAAGGACTTCTGATACTGTATCACTGTATGACTGTACTGTAAATATTTTGCCAGAACTCCATACAACAAGCTTAAAACCCTTTACACATATTATACTGTGTTCAAACAGTGTTTTATAGTCAAGAATTGTAATTATTTACAGTGTAGACAGTTTAATACCGGCGCTCACTTATGACTGAGTGTAAACATCTGGTTGTCGTGAATAGCTGAAGCATATCCAAGGATTTGCCAAAATGCACGGTCTCAGATAGAGTCGTAATTAAGCAATGCATCTCGTTTGGCATTTCACGACTGCGAGCTCTGAAATATATACACCCTGGCAGCTGTCTTCACCAATCTGAGTCCAGCAAGCAGATAAAGGATGATAAGACGTCTTCGCTTAAGAAGTTTATCGATCGTATAAACTCAAAGTAAATGAGAAACGCAGCATCTGGGACGAACTCATCACTAACAGTACAAACAGCTGCTGGGAGATCGAGCGTTCGTTTGCAGCGGAGCGTAAGTAGGGAGGAACACGACGCAGCGGTACTGCTAGCAGCCCAAAGTTGATTGTTTTGCTCTCACAGCGTGTACGCAAGTTTTATTTCTTCTCATGCTACAGCAGTCTTACAGTTTTTATTCTCAAATCGTATTTTAAAGAAAAGTGTTAATAGTGGAGTTACGATAAAACATGACAACCCGAGTAGCAAAACATTTCTCACCCCTCTGACAAGGACTGGACGATTTAACCAAAACAATATCGCAATATTTACAACACAATGCGTCATATGAGCACATTTACAGTATATACTATATTAGCATGTACACCTCACAGCAAGAGAGTCCCGGGTTCAAGTCTCAGCGAGGACATTTCTGTGTGGAGTTTGCATGTTCTCCCTGTGCTTGTGTGGGTTTCCTCCTGGTACACTGGTTTCCTCCGACAGTCCAAAGACATGCACAGTAGGCTAATTAGCTGTTCCAGATTACCCCTCGGCGTGAGTGTGGGTGTAAATGGTTGTGTGTGTTGGCCCTGTGATGGACTGGCTAGCTGTTCACGGTGTGCCCCACTTACGCCCAGAGTCGGCTGAGATGGGCTCCACCCTCCCCGAGACTCTAAAAGCGGTTGCATGGATCGATATTATAATTATTATTAGATCACTCACTCACTCATTTGCCGGATCCTATTAGGGTCGTGGGAAGGGTGGAGCCTATCTCAGCCGACTCTGGGTGAAGGCGGGGTACACCGTGAACAGCTCGCCAGACCATTACAGGGGTAACACACACACAACCATTCACATTCAGACTCACACCTAGGGGCAATTTGGAACAGCCAAATAGCCTAATGTGCATGTCTTTCGACTGTAGGAGGAAACCAGAGTACCTGGAGGAAACCCACACAAGCATGGGGGGAGAACGTGCAAACCTTACGCAGAAACGTCCTTGCCGAGCTCGGGACTCGAACCCAGGACCTTCTTGCTGTGAGGCGGACGTGCTAACCGCCATGCTTGTGAAGTGTGTGTCTGCACTCCGGCTCCACTCGTTTGATGGTCTGTTCTTCATGTGGAATATTTTTAGTGTTGATTAGTTGAAAAAGTTTTCTGTTCTTCACTCGGCCGCTTTGTTTTCTTAGCCTAATTAGCATCGTATCTTTTTAACTGCCGTTGTTTTGTTTATCTTCCTGGCCTTGCCTATTCTCAAGGTCTTCTCAGTTTTCTCCATTTGCTTAATCAATTCTGTTCCATTTTTAATGAAATCATTGCATGTTAATTAAAAAATGTCAGCGGGACTCGACTCCCACGCTGCTGCGGACCGGACTGTCGCGTAAATCAAGGCCGTCTCTGGGATCGGGCTCATAAATAGTTTATTCTGGAGAGGACGGAGATCTCGGCGTTCAGTGTTCTGTTCGAGAACTCGCTGTCAAACTGTCACCGTAGCCTAGAGGGAGAACACGGGCGCTAAGAGCACATTAGATATTTAGTACACATGCTTTACCCCGTGAGACAAATTACTTCAGAATGTTATGTGAGAAAGTGTCCTCTCGTTACCCGGCTGTAAATTGGTGGGGTTCATGTATTTATCATTCATTCATTTATTTATTCATCCATTTGCTGAACCACTTAATCCTACTAGGGTCGCCGGGTGGGTGAAGCCTTGTTCTGCCGACTGTGGGCGAAGCTGGGGTACACCCTAAACAGCTCGCCAGTCCATCGTAGCCAACACACACAACCACTCACACTCACACTCACACCTAGGGGCAATTTAGAACAGTTATTTACCCAAACATGCATGTTTGCATACTGTAGGACGAAACTGGAGTACCTGGAGGAAACCCACGCAAGCATGGGGAGAACCTTCTCGCTGTGAGGCAAACGTGCTAACCACTACGCCACCGTGCCACCCATGGTGGGGTTTGTGTACAACAGTTTAGCGTTTTCTGTGATATAATAGCGCGGCATGGTGGCGTAGTGGTTAGCACATCCACCTCACAGCAAGAAGGTTCTGGGTTCGAGTCCCGGGCTCGGTGTGTGCGTTTTTGTGTGGAGTGGAGCATGTTCTCCCCAGGCTTGTGTGGGTTTTCCTCTGGGTACTTCGGTTTCCTCCCACAGTCCAAAGACATGCACATTGGGCCAACTGGCTGTTTCACATTGCTCCTGGCTGTGTGTGTGTGTGTGTGTGTGTGTGTGTGTGTGTGTGTGTGTGTGTGTGTGTGTGTGTGTTGTCCTGTGATGGTCTGGTGATCTGTTCAGGGTGTACCCTGCCTTCACCCAGTGTCGGCTGAGATAGGCTCCAGTCGCCCTGTTACCCTAATACGAGTAAGCGGTTTTGCAAATGAATGAGTGGTAGATTGAGAGCATGATATAATAAAGTGGATCTTCTCTGCCATTGGTCAAATTATCTGGAATATCTGTGTGCTGTGAGTGAAGGTTGGAGGTTATTATTTACAGGACACGGGTAGAAAATATATTGGCACCCCTCTACTTCATCGCTCAGTGCAAAGAACCACAACTGAAGTATCATTTCACTGATGCTTTATTCTCAGTGCTGCAGTGACCCTGGCATGCTAGCTGTACTGTCATGTGGTGCTGGTACACGTGGATCATCTACAGCAGTGCCGAGAACAGAGAATAAACCACCACACCAGTAACACCCTCTCAGCACGGGTTCCATCCCATTCATATGGACTGCAGTCAGTAATCCTGAATCAGCAACTAAATTATTACTTTTTTCCTGTAAATGTAAGAATGAATCAGAATTGATGGCCAGTCTTTTTCAGAATAACTGGGTACTATTCCAGGATTCTGATTGGTCAGGAGGCTTTGGTTTGTTTTCTGTAATAGCAGCTGATAGCCTGGGGAGGCGCTGTGCATACCTGATGTCCATACCTGATGTCTTATTGTATTGCTCACTGGATTCATGGGCAATCTTGTAAGAATGCTCCGTAAACCGGGAAACGCCGGAATAGAGTCTTGTACGCTGCTGGAGGGCGGAGCTGGGCTGCGTGGAACACGCCGGGAGCCGAGAGGAGACCGTGACAAATGTGTTATAATGTAATAAACACAAATACACCTCTGAGAGCTGAATAGGATTTAAAAATTCATTCATTCATTCATTTTCTGAGCCGCTTAAGAGTAATTATGGTCACGGGGAGGCTGGTGCCCAATCCAGCCGACTCTGGGCGAGGGCGGGGTACACCCTGAACAGCTCATCGCAGGGCCAACACTCACACAACCATTCACACCCACACTCACACGTAGGGGCGATTTTATAACAGCCAATTTGCCTACCGTGCATGTTTTTAGACCGTTGGAGGAAACCAGGGTGCCCGGAGGAAACCCATGCAAGTGCGGGGAGAACATGCAAACTCCACACAGAAACGCCCTCACCGAGCCCGGGACTTGATCCCAGGACCTTCTTGCTGTGAGGCGGACGTGCTAACCACTACGCTACCATGCCCATGATTTAAAAATAAATAAATTAAAATAAAATGTGAAAGTTGTTTATGACGGCTGTTTATTTATACTGCTCGTGAAACCCCAAGTCCTTTTTCCCATTTTATTTACAGATAAATAATGAATAAAGAAGAAAAACATCTGAGAAGCGAATTTCAAATTCAGTAATGAGTAACACGAGAAGGAGAAACACAGCACAAAGCATCTAGTGTTGAGAGAAAAGATCTCACAGGTATTCGTCCTTGTGTTTGTTCACGAAACCACCAACAAATTCAACAGGTAGCTCATTACAAAAAGGATGAGAGACAGACAGACAGACAGACAGACAGAGAGAGAGAGAGAGAGAGAGAGAGAGAGAGAGAGAGAGTAAGCCGACATCTCAGAGAGAAACAGCAAACACGTCCTTGAATGGAACAATGAATGATTATAGAAACAAACCATTACGGAGGACAGACACACCGGTGACATTCAGCACCGAACACAAAACAGAAAGCTCACAGAGGAATCCGAGGACAATCAGCGAGCGGCTCGGGGACTTTATCTTAGAAGAAGATGGATGTTTTTTTGGGTTTTGTTATTTAGCACGTTCGCCTCACAGCAAGTAGGTCCTGGGTTCAAGTCCCGGGCTCATGTGGAGTTTGCATGTTCTCTCCGTGCTTGCATGGGTTTCCTCTGGGTACTCCGGTTTCCTCCAACAATCCAAATACATGCACAGTAGGCTAATTGGCTGTTCCAAATTGCCCCTAGGTGTGAGTGAGTGTAAATGGTTATGCGAGTGCTGCCCCTGTGATGGTCTGGAGGCTGTTCAGCCTTTGCCCAGTGTTGGCTAAGATAGGCTCCAGCCTCCCGGTGACCCTAGTAGGATTAAATGGTTCGGCAAGTGAATGAATGATGAGTGTTTAGAGAGCTTATTTGAATACTTGCTCAGTTATATTTATTTCTGTATCACAGACCACCTATATGGACTATATCGTTAACAGAGGCAATAGAATGTAATTAAATATTTTTAAATCATGTTTAAGTTAAATTAAAATTGAGTTAATGCTAATATTTTTGTGTTGATTGTAGAGCATTATTGAGAAATAAACTGCCTCAGGGTGATTCAGAGTCCATTTGCTCCACCCACATCAGGGTCTTGCATCACCCTACCAGGTTTATTTCGCTGCGCATGAGCCCTTACATGATATTTTCATTGTGATATCAGGATATCGCTGATTTTATTATATAGCCGTGTGTTTGTGTTCTGCTCAGTGCGGTTCTTTGGCCAGGCGAGAACACGGATCTGAGAGCGTCTACGAGCAATTTACGTCCAGGTGTCGTCCAATAAGAAAGTGATTTGACTCGGAGTCGAGTCACCAGCAGGAAATAAATCAAGCAGGTGGTGTGTTTTAGGTTGTCGTTGTTTCTTGTTTCTTGATTGTCTGCATTAGATAAGATAAATGAATAAATAATCCACCTCTCTCCGATTCCGGCTCTGGGAAACGATTTAATCGGCGTGACGGCATGCTGAGATTTGCTTGAGATGTAATGCGATGAAGGAAAGATCTGCAATATGTGTATCACTGACACAAAGCGCGACCCAGTGCTTCAATCAGAAATTACCGTAAACACCGATTTGGCGTTCTGCACCGTGTGTCCTGATGGCTTCAGTGCTGTTCGTTTGTGATTCTTTATGATAATAGTGTTTCCTGGAAACAGTCGGCGAATGAATATGAGAACGCGATGATTTGCCATTTAGATGCTTTGACACCGATGGCTGATTACCACATCACTGATTCCTCCGGAACGCACCAGAATGCGGTGAAGAATGTACTTAGAGGCCTGATTATTATTATTGCATCGTGTTTTAGAGCTCTTCATTTTATGGGTCATCAAGCCAGCTAAGCGCACGGTGTCCATACATCTCTCGGCTGCTGATTAGCGTGACGTTTCGGAGGTTCTGATTGCTGTTCTGAAGATGTATTGTTTCTCACTGGGTTTCCGTAGCAACGGCTTGTGTGGCTCCATCGTGTGTATCAGCCAATCAACAAATGTTTATCTTTATAAAGTCCTGGCATCCTCCGTTCTTTTTAAATTCTGTTGAAATGCTAATTACCTGTTGGTGGCACGATGGCGTCCGCCTCACAAGCAGAAGGTCCTGAGTTTGAGTCCCGGGTCTGGACGAGGACGTTTCTGTGTGAACTTTGCATGATCTCCGTGTGCTTGTGTGGGCTTCCTCCAGGTACAGGCTTCCTCCTACAACCCAAAGACATGCGCATGAGCCTAACTGCCCCCAGGTGTGAGTGGGTGTGGTCGTGTGTGTGTTGCCCTGTGATGGTCTGGAGAGCTGTTCAGGGTGTAACCAGACCTGCCGTGGAAGAACCTGTTACTAGATCGTACTCTTGATGTTCTCGAGTCTCTGTTTATTATGCGGTCACTCTTAATAATTAATCATTTATAAGATTATAAGTAAATGTAGCCTTTAGCACGAGTCAAGTGGAATAGCTGATGGATCTGATTTCGTTTGAGGCATTATTGTCTTCGGTAATGGCGTCCTGCCTGATCCAAACCTGCTGCTGCTTCTCGGAGAATCTTGTAGAATGTTGCTAATTTTTCACCTGTTCATTTCATTTATAATTTTTTATCGTTGAATACAATTCCTAAACGAGCGAGTGTAAGAAGTAATCTCAGTCTCGTACATCTCAGAGCGTCAACTCATGAAAGAGTGAGAGGTGATGTTTCATTCTGTACTCCATGTTCATTACAGTGTGAGCTGAAAGACCTCTTCATAAAAGGATTTTTTTTATCTCCCAAGCTTGTCGTGTGACAGGTGATCTTATTCAGGAAAAACAGGAGCTGAAAACAGACATGGAGTAGTCCTGAGAGATTACAGTTACTTTCATGTGTTGTGCTTAGATCTTTGTCACAGCACAGAGAACATTCAGCTGTCAGTTCGTGATACGCAGAGAGGAATTCCTCTCATATTCAGCTAAACATCTGGGATTTCACCTCGATGATTCTTTAAATACGAAGTCTCGAAATATAATAAGATGGAGAAGTGAAGGAGCGCTCCTGAAACTCATACTCATCCTGATACAGAGTTGTGGGGTGGTGATGATGGTGATGATGATGGTGATGATGGTGATGATGATGATGATGGTGATGATGATGTTGATGGTGATGGTGATGATGAAGGTGATGGTGATGATGAAGGTGATGATGATGGTGATGATGATGATGATGATGATGGTGATGATGATGTTGATGGTGATGATGAAGGTGATGATGATGGTGATGATGATGATGATGATGATGATGATGATGATGGTGATGATGATGTTGATGGTGATGATGATGGTGATGATGATGGTGATGATGATGGTGATGATGATGTTGATGGTGATGATGTTGATGATGGTGATGATGATGGTGATAATGATGTTGATGGTGATGATGTTGATGAAGGTGATGGTGATGATGATGATGGTGAGGGTGATGATGATTGTGATGTTGATGATGATGATGATGGTGATGGTGATGATGATGGTGGTGAGGGTGATGATGATGGTGGTGAGGGTGATGATGATGGTGATGATGATGGTGATGATGATGATGGTGAGGGTGATGATGATGGTGATGATGATGATGTTGATGGTGATGATGATGATGTTGATGATGGTGATGGTGATGATGATGTTGGTGATAATGATGATGGTGATGGTGTTGATGGTGATGATGTTGATGATGATGATGATGGTGATGGTGTTGATGGTGATGATGTTGATGATGGTGATGATGATGATGGTGATGATGGTGATGGTGATGATGGTGGTGAGGGTGATGATGATGGTGATGTTGGTGATAATGATGATGGTGATGGTGTTGATGGTGATGATGTTGATGATGATGGTGATGGTGTTGATGGTGATGATGTTGATGATGATGATGATGGTGATGATGGTGATGATGGTGATGATGATGGTGATGAAGATGATGATGATGATGATGATGGTGATGATGATGTTGATGATGGTGATGATGATGGTGATGATGATGATGGTGATGATGATGGTGATGTTGATGGTGATGTTGAGGATGGTGATGATGATGATGGTGATGATGATGTTGATGGTTATGATGGTGATGATGATGATGTTGATGGTGGTGATGAAGGTGATGATGATGATGATGGCGATGATGTTGATGGTGATGTTGATGGTGATGATGAAGGTGGTGATGATGATGATGGTGATGATGATGGTGATGGTGATGATGAAGGTGATGATGATGATGATGATGATGGTGGTGATGATGATGTTGATGGTGATGATGAAGGTGATGATGATGGTGATGATGATGATGATGATGGTGATGATGATGTTGATAGTGATGATGATGGTGATGATGATGGTGATGATGTTGATGATGGTGATGATGTTGATGATGGTGATGATGATGGTGATGATGATGATGGTGAGGGTGATGATGATGGTGATGATGATGGTGATGATGATGGTGGTGAGGGTGATGATGATGGTGATGATGGTGATGATGTTGATGATGATGATGATGATGGTGATGATGATGGTGGTGAGGGTGATGATGATGGTGGTGAGGGAGATGATGATGGTGATGATGATGGTGATGATGATGATGGTGAGGGTGATGATGATGGTGATGATGATGATGTTGATGATGGTGAGGGTGATGATGATGGTGATGTTGGTGATAATGATGATGCTGATGGTGTTGATGGTGATGATGTTGATGATGGTGATGATGATGATGGTGATGAAGATGATGATGGTGATGATGTTGATGATGGTGATGATGATGATGATGGTGATGATGATGATGATGATGGTGATGATGATGATGGTGATGATGATGTTGATGGTGATGATGGTGATGATGATGGTGATGAAGATGATGATGATGATGATGGTGATGATGTTGATGATGGTGATGATGATGGTGATGATGATGATGATGGTGATGATGATGATGATGATGATGGTGATGATGATGATGGTGATGATGATGTTGATGGTGATGATGGTGATGATGATGATGTTGATGGTGGGGATGAAGGTGATGATGATGATGGCGATGATGTTGATGGTGATGTTGATGGTGATGATGAAGGTGATGGTGATGATGATGGTGATGGTGATGATGAAGGTGATGATGATGATGATGATGATGGTGATGATGATGTTGATGGTGATGATGAAGGTAATGATGATGGTGATGATGATGTTGATGGTGATGATGATGGTGATGATGATGGTGATGATGATGGTGATGATGGTGATGATGTTGATGATGATGATGGTGATGATGATGATGGTGATGATGATGGTGATGATGATGATGGTGATGATGTTGATGATGGTGATGATGATGGTGATGATGATGATGGTGAGGGTGATCATGATGGTGATGATGATGGTGATGATGATGATGGTGAGGGTGATGATGATGGTGATGATGATGATGTTGATGATGGTGATGGTGATGATGATGGTGGTGAGGGTGATGATGATGATGAGGAAGAAAATGATGATGGTGTTTACATACAGTATTTTCTGACCAAGGCTTCTATTCATGTCATATGCTGTACGTATCTGTAGGACGTTAATCATGTGAAGTTTAAATGTACGACATTTTCACCACGTTTACGCTGGATGAGGATCTGTTTTGGATGCGGATCATAAGCACTTAGGGATAATTAATCCACACTTTCTTTCTATAAGCCATGAAATGACAGTCAGCATTTCTGTACATCAAAGATGTCCAGTTTTCACCGCTAAAGCTATACTTTGTATTTCTGTTAGTCCTCAGCACTCTCACCTTACTGCCGTGCTGCGTGACGGAGCATCGGCCTGCCAAATACAATCCCTGCTATTAATGCAGAACAGCTGTTCCATCAAAAATGCATTAGGTGTTTTACTGGATGGATAACCAGCAGCAGATTATTCCGGGTTTCGCTTAACAGATTCAGAGTCTGTTCAGCTGCTCATGATGACTGAAGTGAACATGGATACCTCGAGGCAGTGGTCTTTAGAGGTGTCTGAGGATGACAGGGACATTCCTTAAAGGTGTTTTATTGATTTATTTTATTATTATTATCACTTTCCCATTCGGCACCCATGATGCATGGAAAAGCCAGCTAGCTTAATGTGCATGTCTTTGGACTGTTGAAGGAAACCAGAGTACCCAGAGGAATCCTGTGCAAAAACTGGAAGAACATGCAAACGCCTTACAGAAACGCCCTCGCCAACCACATCCTTGAACCCGAGACCTTCCTGCTGTGAACCTCCCGAGAACGCTAACCGCTGTGCCACTGTACCCCAAAGTGTTTAATCGTCCTGTTATAATAGACGAACATGAATTAACTGGCAGGGTGGTGTAGTGGCTTACACGTCCATGCCACGGCAAACCGGTCCTGGATTTCAAGCCCAGGCTTGCAGAGGGCGTTTCTGTGTGGAGTTTGCATGTCCACCCTGTGCTTACAAGGGTTTCCTCTGGGTACTCTGGTTTCCTCCCACAGTCCAAAGACGTGCACAATCAGAATATTGGCTGTTCCAAATTGCCCCGAGGTCTGAGTGGTTTTGTGTGTGTGTGTGTGTGTGTGTGTGTGTGTGTGTGTGGTGCCCTGTGATGATCCTTCACCCAAAGTAGACGGTGATAGACTCCTCCCAGCGACCCTCCTAGGATTAAGAGCTTCGGAAAATAAATGAATGAATGACTGGAGTAGCATCTAAACTGATTCTGAAGAAGGTTTTGCTAAAGGCAAGATTTAAAATTACTAACATTTTTGTAAGATCAGAAGCTCTTATCAACACCCGATCCCGAGGCCATATCAATCCCCCGTAAAACAGAGCAAATACACCTCAGAATCCTAATTCTCCGTTATACATCTCTTAATTATCCTAATCCTTACCGTCCTGCCCACCTTCTTCTTCCCTCCCAACCTTTCAGCACCCTTTATTCTTCCTCTTCTGGCACGTTGACTGTAATATCGTCTAACTGGCGTATTCCCAGTAATCGACCGTACTCCTTGTCCTTCTCTGTAATTACATTAATGTTTATAATCTTATCTGGTACTTGATCTGATTAAAGAAAAGGGTGTGAGCTTTATCTGGACCACGAATTAAGTCTGATTTACCAGAACAGCGTACGGTCGTACTATCACTCCATCATTCTTCAGCAGTGTCCATTCATCTCTGTTGCAACATGCCAAAAGCACAAGCAGTTGACTCATCCTGTCTGTCTTCCCACAGATGTTTTATGATGTGCCTGTAGTGATCCTTCGGTGGAATCCCTCTCTCCAACGAATGGTGTCCCCCTCAGCTCGCAGCCAACTCTCCAGGATGTGAATACAGCTTGTTGGTTTTATGCGGTTGTCTGGGTTTAATGCGCGAGGATGGGTTTACAGCATAAAGATGGACACGTGCTGGGCTGAGCTGAGCGGCCGGGCCTGATCTCCGTCCGCGGGCCTCTCTTTAACATGAGAGCCTGTTTGAGCTCTCTGCTGCTGGGCCTCTTTGCGCTCCAGAGGAGCCTCGGCAGCCCATCCACGGCAGGCCTTGGATTAAACGCACACTCTCACAACCGGACCAGACTTCCTGTGGGCCCAGTCCTCAATACACACTCTCGCAATAGAACCAGACTTCCTCTGGGCTCCGTCCTGAATGCACACGCTCACAACCGAACCCGATTTTCTGTGGGCTCTGTCCTGAATGCACACTCACAAAATCGGACTAGACCCCCTGATGGAGGGAGGGACCCTCATCACCGGCCCAAGAGAAGATGGGTGTGGAACCAGTTCTATGTTTTGGAGGAGCACATGGGACCGGAGGCGCAACATGTCGGAAAGGTAAGAGCTGCTACTTTATGGTCAAAACAGACACGTAATGTTACTATTTGGTGTTTAGCCCAATATTTTAAAGGTACTAATCTCAAATGTTTGCCCAACAAGGGTCCTGCTTGTTAATGTGAAGAGATGTAGGGTGGGGGACTTGAACTGCTCAGGGTAGATGTACCTGAGGAGTTTCATGCTAATACCTGAAGCTAGGACTGGGCGATATGACCGAACAAGTAATATTGTTGATTTTTTTAAGAAAAGGCGATATTTCTGTTAATCCTGATATTCACGATATTTTTGGTCATATCATGATACAATAATAAATAGGTGTATTACCCAGCCTTTGTGCACTCAGTTCATTGTATATCATTGGGGCGACACGGGGGCGTAGTGGTTAGCATGTCCGCCTCGTACACCTGCCTGCAAGAAGGTCCTGGGTTCGAGTCCCAGGCTCGGTGAGGGCGTTTCTGTGTGGAATGTGCATGTTCTCCCTGTACTTGTGTGGTTTCTTCTTTGTACTCCGGTTTCCTCCTACAGTCCAAAGACATGCACAGTTAGCTAACTGGCTGTTTCAAGTGTGAGTGTGAATGTTTGTGTGTGTGTGCGATGGACTTCGCCCAGTGTTGGCTGAGATAGGCTCCACCCTTCCTGTGACCCATGAGTGAATGAGTGCGTGTTACATCATAACAGTTTCAGCAGGTTGTTGGCCCAGGTAACGCACAGCTGGTTAAAGTTTAAACATCTGATTTTTTTTGGTACTTAACCGCCCTTTTGATACTGGGGACACTTAACCAACGAGTTAATGTTTCCCTTCGTTTTCGCAAATCCCATTAAAATTCCGTCGGTTAGCCGCGGTGTTGACTTTCAGCTTCTGACGGAGTGTTGTTCAATCTCTGCTGGCACACGGCTCTTGAAATCTCAGTGTTTTCTCACTAACGTCCTTGTCCTGGAACAGCAGAGTAAACCGACTCAGAGATTCAATCCTGTCCCTGTTAACAGGACATATGGGTTTCTTCCCCGACGCTACATGATACTCGACATTCATTCTGAAATATTGAATCATTAATTATTTTTCTTTGTGAGGACCAGAGAACAGGATGTCATTATTAAGAGTCGAAATCCGAAATCTGGTGGTTTTAATGGGTTTATTTCTGTCTCTCGCTCATAACAAGCTTGTACACTGCAACAACGGAGCCGTCGCGTAATTAAAACAAGGACGTTTATTTCCCGTTTCAGTGCCAGCCTCCAGATTTATGGGAGGGAAGAAGCAGTTTACTGATTTACAAAACAGCAACAACAACAAATTGATTTTATTTTTACAGAGCGGATCGGGTAGAAATTACCAAATGAATCAATTTGTGATCAGATGAATCGTAGGAGGGCGCCACGGTGGCGTAGTGGTGAAGACGTCCGCCTTACGGCAAGAAGGTGCTGGGTTTGCATCCCGGGCTTGGTGAGGATTCAATTCAATTCAGTTCCATTCAGATTTATTTGTATAGCACTGTGAACGGACCTGGGTGAGCATGTAGAGTGAGGGAGCGACAGCATCCCATAAGGATGTTTCTGTGCGGAGTTTGCACGCTCTCCCTGTGCTTGTGAGGGTTTCCTTTGGGTTCTCCAGTGTGGTTCAGCAGTCCAAAAAAAATGCACAGTAGGCTAATTGGCTGATCCAGATCACCCCTATTTGTGAGTGCGTGTGTGCATGAGAGCGTGAATGGCCCTTCAATGGACTATCACGCTGTTCAGGGCCTCCCCGTGACCCTTGTAGGATTAAGCGGTTTAGCAAATAAATGAGTCAATGAATTAATAAATTATTTAAAAAATATTAAATATAAAAATAAATGAATCACGTTCGCAGATGAATATGAATGAATCATATGAAAAATGACTCACATGAAGTTCATATGACTTGGGCACCTGAGTGGCGCATCGACAAGGTGCGTGACTATCAACCCAGAGATCGCAAATTCGAATCTGGGTTGAATCCACAGCCATCTGTGACCGGGAGTCCATAGGAGCTAATTGGCCGAACTCTCACGGGAGGGAGGGAGGGAGGGATGACATACGCTCACTTCCCTGTCACTCACAGTGATCACCAGCCAATCATAGGCGTCTGTGAGCTCATTCGTACGAGGGGCGGATAGCGCATTCCCTCCGAGTGTGTTAGGACCGCCTTCAAATTCGCATGCGCAGCAGTTCGTAAAGAGGCGGGTGGCAGCATCACATGTCACGGAGGGGGCATATGCATGCTTACGCCTCCCCTGGTTGGTGCTGGTTGTGTGAAAGGGGAAGGAAATACTTAAAGGGTGGGAATTGGATACGACTAAAATCGAAAAAGTATGAATTAAAAAAAAGAGGGGAAAAAAACCGAAGTTCATACGACTCTTCTGTAAAAGTTTGGGATGTTTATTGAGACGCAGCTGAGCTGGAATCTGATTAGACGAGGTTTCGACAGCGTTTGATGCGTGACGTGTGCGGTTGTGACGTGCGGGTCAGCGGAGGTCACCTGTCCGCACCTGCGTCTCTCAGTTCCAGGTGCGAATGAAGAGATGTGAGCTTGATTTTCTAAACATCATCTGACAAAGGTTTTAGACCCCCGGAGAGAAACTCGTGTGTTTACGTCTCTTTGAGCTTCAGCTCTCTTTCCTCTGTTTTAGTGCCTCGTCCTCTCCGTATCCTCTTCCACACAGACACGCCGTATCTCCAGCCGAATTCCAACCTGCAGGAAATGAATCTCACGCCACTCAATCACGTGATGGAGCCAAATGAGCTGCAGCGCCGAGTTGCTTCCCCTAATGCTCCTTATCGAATTTAAATAGATACGGGGTGTCGTTTCTTTCCAATTATAACAGACTTATTCGATAATGAGAGAGAGAGAGAGAGAGAGAGAGAGAGAGAGAGAGAGAGAGAGAGAGAGAAATTAAAAGTGATAGAAAAAAAGAGATGAAGAGATGAAATAGGGAAGCAGACAGAAAATTATTGATGACGGGAATGAGAGAGAATGAGAGAGAATGAGAGAGTGAGAGAGAAAGAAACAGCATGAGATGATTGACAGATGTAGACAGAGAGAAATGACTTGAGTGAGACAGAGGGAAAGAGAAAGGGAGAAAGAGACAGATAGAGAAGAAGACAGATAAACTGAAAGAGGCAAAGAGAAAAAAGGGGGAAAGTGTGAGTGAACAGAGAGAGAGAAAAACAGAAAAATACAAAGAGGGAGAGGGAGACATAGACAGAGAGAGAGAGAGAGAGAGAGAGAGAGAGAGATGCATCCTTATCTGGCTCTCTCACCTGGACATGACCTGCGCTCAGGTGA
>JBCNYH010000008.1:32271123-32281672 GCA_039654325.1 Tandanus tandanus
TCTCTCTCTCTCTCTCTCTCTCTCTCTCTCTCTCTCTCTCTCTCTCTCTCACACACACACACACACACACACACAGATGCAGGCCACAGGCTGTGTGTTTCTCTAACATTCCAAACACAGTAATAAGTTCCTGTCAGCTGCTGAACCGCCCCTGTAATCTGTACATCCAGAAAAATAAAAACCATGATGGAAATGCATCCATCCTTACACCTATTATCTGTAGCGCTTATCTATCAGAGTCTCCCGGTAACTGCAGACAATCCCGGCTGAGTTCAGGTGACAGGGGGCGGGGTTACATCCTGAAGAGGTCACCAGTCAGTTATAGACTAACACAGAAGACACAAACAACCTCTCACACTCACACCTACACGGGATTTAGAGTAGACCATTCACCTCTTGCGCAGGTCTACAACGTCATTCCTTCATTTGCCGACCCACTTATTCCTACTAGGGTCGTGGGGGGGTGGAGCCTATCTCAGCTGACTCTGGTGAAGGCGGGGTACACCCTGAATAGCTCGCCAGTTCAACACAACGATTCACACTCACACTCACACCTAGGGGCAATTTGGAACAGACAATTAGCGTAACATGCTAATGTTTTTGTACTGGCAGAGGAAACCGGAAACCTGGAGGAAACCCATGCAAGCAAGGGGAGAACATGCAAACTCCACCCAGAAATGCCTTCGCCGATCCCAGGACTCGAACCCAGGACCTTCTTGCTGTGCTATATTAATATATTAATACTTAAATATTGAATAGTGTCCCTTTCAACTTTTTAATACGTAAAAGTGTAAAATATAAAAACGTTCGGCCTTTTGTTATTTATTTATTTATTGAAAATGAGGCTTTTGTAGAAAATTGTGTTGTTTTTTGCGAATATAAAGCCTCCCGTATAGTCGCTTACACGTACCGCTAAGCATCTAAAAACCCCGCCCCCAGATTAGCACACAGCGAGTTTAGGCCCGGATTCTGGAGGAGGAGTTTAACCTCAGTACGTTTCACCGGAGACGATCGTGAGGAAAACGACACACTGCTCCTTTAAAAAAGTTCAAAACAAACAAAAACTCGAGTAAACACATGGAGTCACACGCCTACTTCAGGCTCAGAGGAGATCCGTCCTGCTGCGCTTGGCGCTAACTGATTTCAGACTGAGATGTGGGCGGAGAGAAGTTTCTTTGGCTGAAAAAAGAAACACAAAAACAAACATTCGGGCCCAGAACAGAGTTTTCCGAACAGGTTTTCTCAGCCATGGAACACATTCCTGTTGAGGTGATGGATTAAATATGTGTTTTTAATCATGTTTAACATATTTTATTTCTTAAATTTGTTCAAGTAGGGGGGAAAAAAATCAGATATGGCACCTTTAAAAGGACAAGTTTGAGTCAACATCAGTGAGAAATGAATCCCTTAAACATCGGTGTTGATTTGTTTAAATGTAATTATTCATTCATTCATTTTCTAAGACACTTAATCCAAATAAGGATCGCGGTGAGGCCGGCGCCCATCTCAGCCGACTCTGGGCGAGGGCGGGGTACACCCTGGACAGCTTGCCAGGCCATTGCAGGGCCAACACACACACACACAACCATTCACACTCACACTCACACCTAGAGGCGCCACCGCGCCAGCGTGCCGCCCCTTAAATTGATATATATATTTAATATTAGAGAGGTTAGACGTTTTAGTGATTGAGGAAACGGCGTATAGCGCCCTGCCCTGTGCGGTGAGATGAAGACGGCGTCGGTCCACACTCCCTTAGCTCTTTTCTCATGTTTCATATTCGTGTGACGGAACTGGTGTTCCTGTGGTTGAAGAAGGCTCTGAAAAAAAAGTGAGCATTTTTACGAAAGTTTTATGAAGGATGCCTATTGGGCAGGGGCGGTACAGTGGCGTAGTGGCCAGCACGTCCGCCTCATCGCAAGAAGGTCACGGGATCGAGACCCAGGCTCGGCGAGGGCGTTTCTTTATGGAGTTTGCATATCCTTTCTGTGCTTGTATGGGTTTCATCTCGGTACTGCAGTTTCCTCCGACAGTTCAAAGACATGCACAGTAGGCAATTTGGCTGTTTCAAATTGACATTAGGTGTGTGAGTGTGTGTGTGTGAGTTGCCCTGTGATAGACTGGCAAGCTGTTCGTGGTGTACCCTGCCTTCGCCCAGAGTCGGCTGAGATAGGCTCCAGCATCTCTGCGACCCTAATAGGATTAAGTGGTCCAGAAAAGAAATTTGTGAATTAATTTATAAATAAATACCATAATTTAGGTGGGCAGACAAACTTTCGCTGAACAAATCAACACCACACATTAAAGGGAACGCGGAACATGAACTCGTTAGACGGATAATTAAACTAACAAGACAGGTGATACAATTGAAGGTGAGTAAAAGGCGGTGAAAGAAAACTTAGTGTTAAAGTGTTAAATTCTCCTTCTTTTGCTTCAGACCATGGCAGGGGAGATTTGTTTGTTTGTTTGTTTGTTTGTTTATTTATTTCCTCCATAGAAGCACCATAACACAATTGGGAGCTCCGCCTTTGTGTACATTATCCAATCCACTCATCCATCCATCCATTTTCTGAACCGTTTAATCGTACTCTGGTCGTGTGGAGGCAGGAGCCTATCTTAGCCATCTCTGGGCGAAGGCGGGGCTAGTCCATTGCAGGCCCTAGGTTTTCTTTTCTGTGATGAATTATAGGTAATAAAAGTATGTGCAGTTGTAAGAAAATAACTTGAGGCTGGTTGGAGGACCTCGGCTCGGTTATTGATTATTTTTCTATGACAGCGCGACGCTGAGTGCTTTATTTCTTACTTTATACACTGTGGTTCAAAAGGAGCATCTTCTCTAAAAAGTCCTTTTATTGCATTTGAATGGGAAGGAAAATCGATGAGGCTGTTAGGGAGGCTGTTTCGGCGCGAGGAGATAAATAGGCAGCGTGTTCGAGGCGAGGTGAAAGTTTTTCAGGTGAAATATTTCTTTAAAAAAATAAAATAAAAATAAAACTCGGACCCTTCAGCGGTGAAACGTGTGAAGCCTGTTTAAAGGGATGTTTAATTTATTTTGAAGAAAAGCAATTTCTTTCAAAGTTGTTGCGGTCAGTTTCACAGATGTGCCTTTCAGCTACAATCAATGTGTGTGTGTGTGTGTGTGTGTGTGTGTGTGTGTGTGTGTGTGTGTGTGTGTGTGTGTGTGTGTGTGTGTGTGTTTGAACACTTGCTCAATGCTGCGTCTGCGATTTTATTGCACTCATAAAAACAGAAATAATTCCACGCCCGAGGCGACCTGAACACTGGAATGAGTTCCTAAAGACAGTTGATTTCTGAGATTACACTCTTTAATTAAATCTGTATTTTCTTGCCTGGGTTGTAACAGAGCGCCGCTGCAGCTGGATGAAATTACTGCATTTTTGTTTTATTAAAGCTGTTCCACAAATCTTGGTCCGGATCAATGACGGGCTTCAACACTGACTCAGACTGTCATCAAAAACAAACCTGTAATCATCAGTCCAGGAAGCAGCGAGGCTTTAGGACCGATCCGAGACCTGGGGACGAGTACAGATGTGAAATCATCATTTATATTTAATATATAAGGACTGAATATAATGTAGTCGAGATACAATACATGACTGCAGGGGAGAATTTTTAAACTTAAAATCTTTTAGACCTTAAAAAAGCTAAGAATTATTTAATTAAATTTTTTATAAATTATTAAAACTTACATGCCTGTAATTAGAAAGATTCTTTTTTTTAAATTGAAACACATTAATTCAAAACTGATTCACTCGCTGAATGGTAAAGGGGCAAATCTTTGTCATTAGCAAAAGATTCACTGAGTCGACACTGATTCATTTCCTGAATGATAGTGGAATTAATATCTGTCATTTCCATAAGATTCAGTGAGTCGACACTGAATCAATTACTGAATGATAGAGGAATATATCTGTGTCAGTGGATGATTCACTGAGTCGACACTGTTTTTATATAGAGGTAATCTAAAGATTTATTAAATCAACATTGATTCACTTGCTGGAGTGAATCTGTGTCAATGATGGATTATTCACTGAGTCGGCACTGATTCACTTACTGAATGATAGAGGAACGAACCTCTGTCATTTCCACAAGATTCACTGAGTCGACACTGAATCACTTGCTGAATCAGAGAGGAGTGTATCTGTGTCAATAATAGGTGATTCACTGAGTCAACACTGAATCACTTGCTGAATCAGAGAGGAGTGTATCTGTGACAATAATTGGTGATTCACTGAGTCAACACTGACTCAGGTACTGAATGACAGACGAATGAACCTCTGTCACTTCCATAAGATTCACCGAGTCGACACTGATTCACTCACTGATTGATAGAGGTAGGAAATTCTGTCATTACCCAAAGACGCACTGAATTAACAATGATTCACTGACTGAATAGGAGAGGAGTGAATCCTACTCATGACCGAATATTCTTTTTGAGTCAACACCGATCTCCAGAAGGATTCATACCCTGAAACACTGATTCACTGAACAAGAGAGGACCAGGTCACAATCACAGCCAAAAAAATTCAAATATTCGATACTGATTCACTGTATCACGGTCATGACAGAAAGATTCACTGACTCACTAATTCAAAAGGCCATTTGATTCGGGTTTATTAACTCTCACAATTCCCACACAATCAAAAACAAACAGGAATTCAAAACACCACAGCTCCAGATGTGCAACCCCTGCTTTTTTTATTATTATTTTTAATTAATGATTAAGTTATAGAACGTAAGGAAATAATAATAATAATAATAATAATAATAATAATAATAATAATAATAATAATAATAATAAGTACTGCTTCAGTTTCAAACCCTGGCACTGGGTTTGCAACGCTACACGCTTATCTCAACCAATTAACAGCAGAGATGTGAACGTTGGTAATAACAGCATGTAGGATGTTCTGTGAAAGACGCTTCACGGCGCGTTGGATGTGGAATAAAAACTCTGTATTGTTTTTAAACGAACAGAGATTTAAATCCAGCAGTAACAAATTCATCACAAAAGCTTTTTACAAAACATCAAATTTCATGCACAAGCATGCTGAGGATTAGCTCAAGTGTCTTCTCCATCCTTCTCTTTTCTTTCAGCACAGAACAGCGACGAGACGAGAACCAAGGGATTAATCATCATTTTATTATTTATTATTTCTTTTCTTTATTTTCTTTCTTTGTCTTTTTTCAAACAAAGCTGAAGATCAGAGCTGAAATGAAAAAAAAAATCCTTCTAAATAAAAAGTAGATAAAGTTATCATTTGAGTTACAGCGCACTTGTTGAATTCTGAACTCTGATTGGTCAGGATACATTTGGGTTATGTTGAAAGGCGGAGCTTGATCGCCTCCCGTTTTATAAATACGAAATCGAAATTCGTTCGCCATGTCATCAGATCTGGAGTCTGCGCTGTGCAGTACAGATGTGAGTTGAAGTGTAGAAGGTCGCATGTCATGTCATAGCCCCGCCTCCTTTTCCCAATACCAAGATCCAGCACATTACAGATGCTGTCAATCATTTAATTCCCAGTTATATTCAATCCTCTTTGTTTTATAGTAAAAAAAAAACATTTTAAAATCAAATTTTCGGTGGAAAATAAACAACGTGCAGATTTCAGCTCGCCAGCCCATCGTGGAGCAACGCACACAATCGTTCACACTCATATCCACACCTAGGGGCAATTTGGCACAGCCAGTTAGCCTAATGTGCATGCCTTTGAACTGTAAAAGGAAACCGGAGTGCTCAGATGAAACTCATGCAAACACGGCTAGGACATGCGAACTACACACGGAAACCCCCGAGCCTGGAACTTGAACCCAGGACCTTCTCGCTGTGAGGAGGACGTGCTAACCACTACACCATCGTACCGCCCACAGTAGATATATTAGGCCGTGAAAAAAAGAGACACTGAAATAGTGTTTAACTATTTAAAATAATAAGGGGCGGGTCTTGAAATAATTATACCGCAACCAGCCAGTAGAGGGCACCAGATCTGTGGTGGCTTTCTCAAGATGTTAGATTGTCCATCTTTTTACAGTCGCAGGTTACATGTAAAGTTACGTTAGAATTTCTGTTCCTATTTTCACTCCGAGGATGATTATGTTCGTGTTGCTGTACAGTGCAGTACGTCCTGCAGGGTTTTATTACAGATCACTTCCTCTATATGTTCCTGTGCTGTGATTATATCATCCAGACTCGGACTCATTCATTTTCTTCTACAGCTGCACTCCAACTCGGATAAGGGGGACGGCGCGGTGCGGTATCTGCTCTCAGGGGAAGGTGCTGGCACCATCTTCACCATTAATGAGTCTACAGGAGACATTCACGCCACCAAGAGCCTGGACCGTGAGAAGAAGAACCACTACGTCCTCCACGCTCGCGCTATCCACAGCGTCACGCAGCAGACCATCGAACCCGAATCCGAGTTCATTATCAAGGTTCAGGATGTGAACGATAACGCACCTACCTTCCCCAACGGCCCGTTCACTGCCTCCGTCCCCGAGATGGCTGACATCGGTGAGTGAGTGTGTGTGTGTGAGTGTGTGTGTGTGTGTGTGTGTGTGTGTGTGTGTGTGTGTGTGTGTATTGATGGGAGGGTATTCTGGAGGGAGATCTGAGATAATAAGACAGAGTAGGAACCAGAGGAACAGAGAGAGAGCCTTAGGGGAGAAAGTAGAGACAGAAAGACCAAAAGAGCTGGATAGTGTGTGTGTGTGTGTGTGTGTGTGTGTGTGTGTGTGTGTGTGTGTGTGCAGGAGAAAAAAAAAACTAAAAATAAAACAGCAGTGAGGTTAAAAAAGAGCCAATATCTAAACAAGAAGGAAAGAAACAGAGTACTCTTTAGAACAAACTCCATCCTGAACCACATTAAACATTTATGTTTGTTTACGTTGACACGTCGGTGATATCTTTAGCGTTTCCGGGGCAAATTTGTTAATGTGGCTCAGTAGCGTACAATGATGTCATTATAGCATCATTAGCATAAAAAAGCATCACATAGCATAAAAAAAAAAGAAAGAAAAGGGCGGCACGGTGGTGTAGTGGTTAGCATGTCCGCCTCACAGCGAGAAGGTCCAAGGTTCGAGTCCCAGATGAGGGTGTGGAGTTTGCATGTTCATCCTCGTGATTGCTTGGGTTTCCTCCGGGTACTCCGGTTTCCTCCCAAAATCCAAACACATGCACACCATGCTCATTGGCTGTTCCAGATTGCCTCAAGGTGTGAGTGTGAGTGTAAATAGTTGTGGGTGTTTTGGCCTGCAATGGTCCAGATACCCAGCATTCGCCCAGAGTTGGCTGAGATAGGCTTCCCCTGACACTAGTAGGATTAAGTGGTACTACAAATTATTAAATAATTTGGCGCCCATCTCAGCCGACTCTGGGTGAGGGCAGGGTGCACCCTGGACAGCTCGCCAGGCCATCGCAGGACCAACACTCACAACCATTCACACTCACTCTCGCACCCAGGGGCGATTTGATACAGCCAATCAGCCCACTGTGCATGTTTTTGTATTGTTGAAGGAAACCGGAGTACCCAGAGGAAACTCAGGCACAGGGAGAACATGCAAACTTCACACAGAAACGCCCTCGCCGAGCCCGGGAATCGAACCCAGGACCTTCTTGCTGTGAGGCAGACGTGCTAACCACTGCGCCACCGTGCCGCCTGGTTCGGCGAGTGATATTAACGGTGTGTGAAAATCTACGAGACTGATGAAACCCCAAAGGGTGAAAAAAAAAAGGGTAGAAGCCGCAAGAGAAACCCGTCTGATCTGCAAGAGCTGCGCACGGCTTTATTAGCTCGGTCATCAGTTTCCGACGGAGCACTGCAGCATTCCGCTTCTTCCACGTCTCGCTTGTTTGCAGCTACAATTTATGAAACCTTGGCGTGGTTACAGAGAACCTCAACAAGGCGTCCATCTTTTTAAAAACAGCCGAGAAACAAAAAACTGTTGTTTCAGCAGCAGGCTGGATCCACCACCGCCGCCGTACACGCCACAATTCACACACTAAATAATAATAAAAAAAAAAAAAAACCTTTAGTAATATTTACGCTGACACGTTGATCCTGATGTATGATTCCTTGGACAGATTCCCTGCACACTGCTTACCTGCTTTTGGTTTTTAAGCGAGCGTCGTTCAGTCCGGCTGATAAATAGCTCCGCAGGAATGTGTTAGCAAAGCGCTAATTGTGCGCAGACCTTTTCCTCCCTCTCGCTATCGATTAGCCAAGCTCAGGCCGAAGCAATCGATTGCTCACAACCGCCACTGAGCACACACACACACACACACACACACACACACACACACACACACACACACACACTCACACACACACACACTCTCTCACATACACACACATACGTATCAGATGACTCGGATTGAACTGCATACTTCACCAACTCGATTTACCCCACCCACTCGCAAACAAATAAATAAATAAATCGCAGAATGGAATACATAACCGCGACAGATCGAGTTAGCTCTCCGCAGTCTCCACCGAACGATCCTGATGGATGGAATGATTGGTTTGTGCTGATGGAATGTTCCCTGGATGAACAAGTCAGCAGGAATTGCTAAAAAAAATAAAATAAATAAATGTAAAAAAAACCACACACGGCTATATTTTATAACCTCCTGAAATCCCCGAGAGGATAAAGTTGCTTTTTCTCACGAAAGTGGAGTTCAGGGTGCACTCTCAGCCGTGCTCCGCCGCTCCCGGAGCTGTTAAGCTGAGGGTTAAGCTCAATCCTGCGGTGGCGCTCTGGGAGGTCTGCGCTTGAACTTTTAATCCGTCGGTCACCAGCACTGAACCAAAACTCCTCAACTGCCTGGATTTTTTTCCTCTTTGTGTCAACATTTGGTTTATTGAATGTGAGTGTGGCTCAAAGCCACAATATAAAGATGATGGGGAATAAGAAAAGGGTTCTTGGAAACCACTTATTCCACAGAAGAACCGCTTAGAACCGCTTAGAACCACAGAATGTTATTAAAATCTGATTATATATATATACTGTATATTATACACCTGCTTGCCAGATTAAGAAGGTTACATTTCATAAATCCTAATCTTTATATGAATAAATAACCACTCATAGTATTTGCGCAATATCAGGCCACACCCACAAAACACCATAAAAGGCCAGGACAGCTGAAAATGACAACTGAGACCAAAACGGTAACACAGCACCTCCCAACCAGGGTAAAATCTTCAGCAGTTACATGGTCGTCCCTTAAGAGGCGCTATCCACCTGGCATGTAAGTAGCACCTGTATCTCGCAGGATCTCAGTTGACTCGCAGCTGAAAGGGTTAAAAACATTTACTGTCCTGTGTATCACATCCAGCAACCACTGACTCGGACTGGTTCTCGCAAATTCAAAACAATTGCCAAAAAATACCTTTTTATTTCCTCCCACATAGGAACGTCGGTCATCCATATCACTGCCACGGATGCCGATGACCCGACATACGGCAACAGTGCCAGGATAGTCTACAGCGTCCTGCAGGGACAGGCGTATTTCAGCATCGACCCGAAAACCGGTGAGCAGAATCAGAGCATGCCTTCTTCTATTCCCTAATGGTGCTTTCTATATTTAGTCGTCGCTCTTTCTCTCCATGATTCAGACTTCTACAGGGAGCAAAGCAGCTCATTTTCACTCTCGTCCCTTTACAAAGCCCTTACCTGAGATACAGAGTGTAACACATTTACTGTGTTTATGCAGCGTTTAAGGATATCACCAGGTGCTTCTCTGTTTTATCTGGAAACGTTGTAAACTGTTCAGCAATTCAGAACGAGGAAGTGATGTCCCAGGGTCTCCGTCAGTGCAGGATTAATTAAACAAGCAGTGTCTTTAATCAGTCATTACGCACCTAGGGCTGGGCGACATGACCTAAAAATCAGATCATGCTGTTAAATTACATTCATAGATGAACATATCCTGACTGTTTGAAGGTGAACAGACGTCAGAACTCATATTTATCCGTATTTGCTTTGCGTTACTTGCCATATTATGAGAAATCCTTGCAGATAAATCACTTCATTTCTGGAGGAAAGTTGAGATGATCATGAAGCAATATTTACTTGGCTGAAGATAAGAACGTTCATATCGCGATACAGTAATATATCGATGTATCGCCCAGCCCTGTCATCTCTAATAAATGTTGCTTTTGTGCCTTCCTAATAAATATAGGTACGTCTATCCAGGAGGGTATGGTTTTGTTGGCGTTGGCGTTGGTTTGTTTGTTTGTCAGCAACTTCACGTAAAAAGGTATGAACGGGTTTTAATGAATTAAGACTCCATTAAATTTTGGAGATGATCCGGATCAAATTTTGGATCCAGGGATTTTTTAAAAAGATTTTTCAACATTATTTGAAAGTGTCGTGTTACAGCAGGCCCAGCAGGGGGTGCAGTTTTTTTGGGTTTTTTTTTTTTTTTTTTTTTTTTGGGTTGGTGGGGGTTTTCACTCTCTGCCTGTTCCATTCCCGGTTCAACACATTGGTAGATACTCTGTAACATTTCCCAGTTCCAAACATT
>JBCNYH010000008.1:32281888-32296099 GCA_039654325.1 Tandanus tandanus
TGTTGTGTTGCAGCAGGTCCAGTGGGGGGTGTGGGTTTTTTGGGTTTTTTTTTTTTTTTTTTTTTTTTTGGCTTGGTGGAGGTTTGCACTCTATGCATGTCTAATCTCCGGTTAAACATATTGATAGATATTATGTAACATTTATAAATTCAAAATATTCAATATTTAATTTCCAGCAATAAAGGGGCGTGGCTTGCTAGCAGGACAGTTGAGACAAATGGCTACTAATTTTAAGTTAGTGAAAAATGGGCGCGGCTTTCAGAAGACAACTGTCAGTCAATCCTGACTTACACGTCAGCTGGTCGATGTAGCATATTCTAGTAGCGAGTGATGATGAGTGGAAGCGCGAAATGAAGTTAAAATGTAAAGTAATGTAAGTTAAAATAAAGCTTGGCTTCTAACCACCAGATACCCCGACAAGCCTCTATAAAACACCCAAAAAAGCTTGTACCTTGTTCCCTGTCTGAAACGTTAGACAGTCGTTCATCATAAACATCCGGCCGCGTGTTTTGTCTCCAGCTGAAACGTAATCAGAGAGTGAGTCAGTCCACTGCAGCAGACCCTGAAGACCGCAGCATGAGGGAGTCCATTAAACAACCTTCTTATTGTGCCGCTTATTGTGTCGGCCTCTGCAGACTATAATTGATGGCCTCTCTTATTGTGGAGAGCCTTTCAGCCTTGCTGTTCTGTGCTTGGAAAGAAATAAAAAGAGCCTGTGAGTGGTTTCCTCCCTTCCCACGAGCAGAATGCAGCTTTTGTTGCCTTGTCTTTGTGAGCAAAGCATCCTGGTAAATGTCTGTATAGCCCTTTTAGTGCATAAAGTGGATGGATCATGCATGTGTGTGTGTGTGTGTGTGTGTGTGTGTGTGTGTATGAAGACAGCTGTAGATACTGCGTAGAAGCAAGAGAGAGAAGGAGATAGATAGATTCGGGCGAGCGAGAGAGAACGAGTATCGATTATACGTTGAACTGGACTTGAACTTGGCCGTAAAGGTTCGTTATATGAAATTCCGGCGATATTTTAGACAGAATGATGTCTCACCTCACGGCTGTAAGCCACCAATAAAACGAATGGCCATTTAAAGTTATTGCGGTAGAACGTGCTGCGTGTTGAACAGAAAGGTGATGAGTGTATTACACAGACGTGTTTTGCGCCCACTGTTTGGGTAGAATTTTCACGGCAAGTTTGAAATAAAACGTAACGAATGTTCTTGATGTAACTATAACACGGCAGGACGGGAGACCTTTCTGCTCTATTATATATTTTATAATCCTATTAAAGGCTCATGTGTATTTTGCATCAGGATGAATAAAATCAATCGGCAGGATGGAGGCCTCCGCGTCGGCGATAGACAGAACTGGAGTCAAGTCCGTTCATCTGTCCGTCCGGACCATGATTGTGAACGCGATATCTCGAGAACGCTTTGAGGCATTTTCTTCAAACTTTGCATAAAAGTCCGCTCTGACGCAAAGATGGACTGATTAGATTTAGAAGGTCATAGGTCAAAGGGCAAGGTCACTGCAGCCTTGCCGCTTGGAGGCATATAACCTTGATATGGGGTGTTTCCAGGGGCGTTTCTAGGATTTTTTTTTAGAGTGGTGCGGGGTCTGTAAGTCAAATCGTACGACGTTCATACAAAAGTGATACGATTGTTTCAAGACTAAAAAAATCCTCGTACGATATTCCTGTGATACCCGGTTGACATACAACCACTATATGGCTCCACCCATCTCTGGTGTAAAAACGAGACACGTGGGTATATGAGGAAGTTCCGTGAGTTTAATGTAAAGCAATCAGAAGACTATTGCAAGAAAACCGTACGATTCTGAGCGCATCAGATGATCCGCAAATGTTCATCGTAACAAAGCCGCAGGACGTCGTACGGCGTCGTAGGATCACAGATCTAGGAGCTGGACCTGACGTTGAGAATCTCCTACCAGATTCTTTGATAAGGGGCTTGGCGTCCGTACCTGGCGCATTGGATATTAATCTCCCAGGATGCTTTGAGCATTTTTCCTCTGAATGGAAAATGGAAAAGCATTTCTCATCCCTCTCAAGGCCAGCGTGTGTAAGGATTTCCGCCTGATCAATCATTCTCGTCCGTCAGAGATCGCCGTGTACGTCCCGAGCATGTACAGTACGCTGTGTTGCGTTTGAATCATTTTCACTAAGATGTGTGTATAAAATTCCTGAGCCTGCGCTGTCCATTCCCACAGAAACCTATTAGCGCGTCGTGGTGGAGTAGCTGCGGTCTGCTGAGCCGCGCTGGCTTCCCGAAACGTTTCTTCGGAGCGAGTAATCCCCTGGAGATGTTTTTATCCCTGTGCTATGTATCTCTTCAGGCTGTAGTTATCACATATCTGCCGAGTCTAGCTGGGGTAACAGTTAAAGGTCGTGATCAAGGCTTGTAGAGGTTGATGTGTCATATTCGCGGGGTTAGACACGCTCGAGCAGCCGAAATATAGGTTCGGGAGGAGGCTGGATGTTTTGGGGGGTTTTCTAGCACAGTGTGGCTCCGTGCGCTAGCATGTAATGATCTGAATCATATTCAGAATAAAAATAGAATAATAATTAGAGGAGGTACAGTTCTGATCGAGGTTAATCATCCTCCATCATATAAAGGTATAGCAGGGCTGCTGGGCTTTTCACACTCAACCCAAGTGGCTCATCACAGCCGGCGCTTATCCTGGTTTCTGCAGCGTGAAGTGACTAGTAGTTCAGCACGTCCTCAATGGGACACTAAACCATCATATTTATTTTACTGGTACCCATTTTATACCACTGGGTACACAGAGGCGCACTTGTGGTTGAGACCTTGCCCAGGGGTCTAAGCACGGTTGGGGTCTGATGGGATTGGAACTCATGACCTCTTATTCATGAGCACGGCACATTAAACCAGTACACCACCAGCCCCTCATGAATAATAATTTAATGAAAGCAAAGAGTCGTTTCATGATTATGCAAAATTTTAATACAAGAAAATATCTTATTCCAAAAACACAACAAGAAACAAATATAGTTATTGTCTTGATTTGATAAGTAAGTATCCCATAATAATAATAATAATAATAATAATGATAATAATGATAATGATATCCCACATAATATTATGAGAAAGTAGAGGCACACTCACAGAGTACATAATGTTTTGTCCCCTAGTGGTTGTCTGATGAACATTTTAGCGGATATTAACAGGCGTTTGTGATTTTATTTATGTTTTTAAATAAGCAACAATAATTATTTACAAACATCTGTAAAGTACAAACAGCAATTTAGGAGTAAAATAGAATAAACAGCTGTTCTCTTTAATATTTATATTATTGAAAATAGAAAAAAGAAAATTTCTTAATAATAATTCTCAACATTAGTGAAGGCTGTGGTCAGGTCTAAATATAAAACAGTTGCTCTGAAGCTGTTCGCTTCTCTTTTCTTCATCCATCAGCAGTCTGGTATAAAATACCTCTGATTTCTTTTTGAATCTGTTTGTAAACTTTTTAATAAAACACCTCTTCATTATTTTATATCTTTTTTGTTTTACATTACATCGCATTCATGTTGAACGCTAATGCTGTTTTTCAGTAGGATATCTTCAGTGACTTCCACCTACAGTGACATTCCATTTTTTGTACGTTATTATAAGATCTGTTATCTAAACAGCATGTCTACAGTGAGGAAAAACTAAGACGTTACGCCATTTAATCATAATTGTGGGTTCAGGGTTTTTTTTTCCACGATTCGAAATCATCACAGATTCTAACTGTAACGCGATACATCGATCCATACCTCCAGAACGTCTTCGTAGTGTAGCTGTCATGTCCACAGACTTATCTATCTCACCTGCCCTAATCCCCTGCTTTCCAGGGCCTACAAACATGGCCGCCGAGGACTACAACTCCCACTCACTTCCCCTTTTCTATCCCATTATTAATCGCAGCTGCTTTTCACTTGTTTGCGCACTCAGCCTCAGCACTAAAGCGCAGCATCGCGGTCGCTGTGTTTCGGTTGTCCTTGACCCTAAACTTGATTATATTTTTAATCTTGTTTTTCTGGAACTGTAAATATATGGTTTTATCTGTAGACACACCCTTTTTGTTCATCTCGGAGGCTTTGATTTAAACACACCTGACTCATACCTGTGTTTTTTTCACACTTGTGTATGAGAGGTATGTTTTTATCCATCAGCCTCAGAATATCTCAGTTTTATCGCCCATCGTTTGTCTGAGCTCAGACCATATTACACTAATGGTGATTTTATTTTGCATATGAGCCAATGAGAGCCACTTCCTGCACTGCCCCGCCCTCTCACATCGTCGTTCGGTCCCCTCGGCGCTGTTATTAGCTAACTCACCTTGACAGCGTCGCACTGGCAGCTGATCCCAACCGGGGGCTTTTCAGCAACTGTCTGATGCTCGCGTGCTCCTCTGCTAAACACAGGAGAAGTTCCCGCCCTGTTCCGCCTCGCTGTCCATCCTTATTTCCTCTCCTCGCTCGCTGCCTGAAGTGAAAACACAGAAGGACTGTTTAATGTGAACATTTTGCTTTTTGCACTCAGTGGCGAGCTGAAATCCCTCGAGCTGGCAGGTGGGATCTGCTGAGGATGTGTGAGAAGTGAATGTGTGTGGCGTTCTCTGGGGCTGAACGCGAGGAAGGGTTGATTCACTCTGGCGTACGTTCGGAGTTGTTCAAGTCAAAAGTTATGCAAGCGTTTTAAAATAAAGAGAAACATTTAAGGTTGGTTTTCATTTCATTTCCTGAACCGCGTAATCCGATCAGGGTGTCGGGGAGGGTGGAGCCTATCTCAGCCGACTCTGGGCGAAGACGGGGAACCCTGAACATCTTGCCAGTCCATTGCAAGGTACCTCACACGCACACCTAGGGGCAATTTGGAACAGCCAATTAGCCTAATGTGCATGTCTTTGGACTGTCGGAGGATACCGGAGTACCCGGATGAAACCCACGCAAGCACGGGGAGAACATGCAAACTCCACACAGAGATGCTCCCGCTGAGCACGGGACTCGAACCCAGGACCTTCTTGCTGTAAGGCGAACATGCTAACAACTACAACAGTTTGCCACCCATGGACAGGAAGTTGTTAAAAAACAAATAACAAATAAATATACTTAAGCTTTTGACCGAGGTGTGTGTGGGTGTGTGTGTGTGTGTGTGTGTGTGTGTGTGTGCGCATAAATGTATTACACACTCATTGATCTGTATTTATACTTTAAGAAAAGATTTGTCCCCGAGCGCCTCTTCCTCTCCGCAACGCCTCATCAGAATTTATGACTCACTAACTTTGGTTGATGTTACGGCTGCATTTTATACGTGAGGCCTTCAGAACGCCGGGGTTTCATATCGTTCAAGGTTATATAGTCAACTGTAAAATAATGAAAGAGGAACGCTGGCTAACCTTGACCATGAATCCCAGACACTGTAATATATTAAAGTGATACAAGAGCAGGCGTCGGCTAAATTGAAGATGTTTTATGGCTTTGTGTGAAGCAGCGATTTGTCGCAATCTGATTTTCTGCACTTATCTTTTATCAGGTTGCTACTTAGCCAAAAGATGATGTTACAGAAATGGGATTTGTGTATTACACCAGGCTGTAATTCTGTTCTTCAGGAGCTAAAACTGGAGCCAAAAACTTCCTGGAGCTATCGATCAGCCAGCCAGCCAGCCAGGAGTTTCCGGCTCCCTCGCCATGCTAATCAGTTTTAGCTTCAAGGCTATTGCACTTCGAACCGTCTGTTTTCTGTGTGGTGACTTCCGGCTGTGTCTGAGCTCCAGTTTTCCCTCAGTCGGGGCCTGCTTTTGCTTTTCAAACCATAACTTTATCCTATGCTAACAACTCTCTTAGCATCTTAGCTATGCTAGCAGATCTTTTCTTGTTTTTAGTTTGATGTTAGCAACTTTAGGGATTTTCTTTTTCTATCTCATTGTACAATGCTCCTTTTTATGACTTATCCAATAAATTATTAATATTTTATCCAGGACTCTAAGCAACAAAACAGTAATTTTTATTTAGCATTTTTTTGGACAGTCTTTGGACTGTCGGAGGAAACCAGAGTACCTGGAGGAAACCCGCACAAGCACAGGATGAACATGTAAAACTCCACCCAGAAACGCCCTCACCGGGGCCAAGGCCGGGACTCGAACCCAGGCTCTTTTTGCTGAGAGGTGGACGTGCTAGCCGCCAGCTTTTATATGATATTATTAGCATACGTCTCTAAATCAACTGTGGTATTATCGCGCGTGAAACATTTAGATTTTCCGTGTTTTTATTGAAAGCGTGCACCATATTTTACCCAGTGTAACGCTCCGCCCTGACCCTGATGATGATGATTCATGTGTTTTATGGCGAACCCAAGGGAAACATTCATACTTCTCTTTGTTAAAAAAAATGGCCTCTGTTCGCTACTCTGCTATAAACCGCACATTTTTTTCGGTGCCATATTGATAGCAGAGTCATGAACATTTAACCAGAATGACTTATAAAATGACTTTTTGTGTCTCTCTCTGGACTCGTAGGCCTGAAGGACTTCAGTGAACTTTTCCAGCGCTGGAGAAAGTCGCCTAGGACAAATACTTTTTTTTTTAAACGAACACTTGCAAGAACTTCTTTTTCTGGCTTCATTTGAGAAATGTAATACATTAACATGCTGCGGCATGAAATAGAGCTAATTATGCATTTCCGTAGGTCACACTGTATCTACATATCAAAGGTGCACATTGGCATTTATCTCAATGTCAGCATCTAATGAGCAACCTGAGATCCTGAGCTTTTTAATAAGCCCTGGTGCTAATAATTAGTTCGTGCACTGTCAAAAAAATGGCTTTTATTGGTATATTTTGCTGTCGGCGACGTGTCAGACTGAGGTTTGCTTCTAATTTCCAGCCGTATTTACACGGTGGTCTGTAGGAGTGTTGATTCCTCACGGTTCGTAAAGAGGCACTGCGCTAACACCAACTGTTATTTCTCTCCAGCCATCCTCCGTTCCATCGGGACGGTACGCGTTGGTGTATATGGACAGCCTGAAGCCTATGGAACCTGTGTGTGTGTGTGTGTGTGTGTGTGTGTGTGTGTGTGTGTGTGTGTGGTTAAGAGACTTGAATTTACTGGGGGAGGGGGGTGGGGTGTTGACTGTCACAGCCAAATTCATTATTTTTTTCCCCACTAATAGTCCCTGTGCTTGTTTGGGTTTCCTCCGGGTACTCCGGTTTCCTCCAACAGTCCATAGTCATGCATATCAGGCCAACTGTCTACTCTGAATTGTCCGTAGGTGTTTGTTTGTGTCTGTGTTAGTCCTGTAATACAATGGCGACCTGTTCATGGTGTAATCCCGCCCCCCTCACCTGAAGTCAGGTAGGATTGGCTCCAGCTTCACCTGCAACCCTAACGGAGAAGCGGTACAGATACTGGATGGATTATTATAAAATAATCATGTGAAAAATGGACATTTACAAAGCGAAACCAATCCCTTTCTTTTACAAAACCCAAACCCGTTTCCTCAGGGAACTCCAGTTTTCTCCGACAGTCCAAAAACATGCACGTGAGGCTAACTGGCTGTTCCAAATTACTGCTAGGTGTGAGTGTGGGGGTGAATGCTTGTGTATGTTGGCCTTGTGATGGACTGGTGAGCTGTTGAGGGTTTGCCCCGCCTTCGCCCGCAGTCGGCTGAGATAGGCTCCACCCACTATGCTACCTCAAGTAGGATAAATCGGTTCAGCAAATAAATAAACGAATAAATTAATTATAATTTTGTGTACTGAAGTGATTTTTACTTTTTTCCTGTAGCTTGTAATTATGTTGTTGTTGTTGTTGTTGTTTGCTCAACAATCAAAGGATTTAATTTGTTTTCTTTTACTTGTAGGTGTCATTAGGACAGCGCTGGCCAACATGGACAGAGAAACCAGAGAAATGTACTCCGTCATCATCCAAGCCAAAGACATGGCCGGCTCAGTGGGGGGTCTTTCAGGGTCCACCACCGTCAACATCACACTCACCGACGTCAACGACAATCCACCCAGGTTCCCTCAAAGTGTGTGACGCCTCACTCTTTTCAAACCAGTCAGTGCTCGTCAGAGTAAACGTAAAAACAAGTACTACGAGCATCAGGGTATGAGTTTTATATCACACCTCTTTATATCATCCGCTCCAGAAAACTACCAGCTGTACGTCCCCGAGTCCGCTCAGGTCGGGAAAGTGGTGGGGAAGATCAAAGCTAACGACGATGACCTCGGAATCAACGCGGAGATGGAGTACAAGATCACCAACGAGGAAGGGGCGGCCATGTTTTCCATCGCGGCTGATAGTGACAAGAGAGAGGGGGTCATCTTGCTGAGAAAGGTGAGAAAGAACGTCTGATGGTCTGTTGATAAGAGGAGGAGGAGCTGTTTTTTCAGGAAGTGTTAAACATAGAGGTGGAAGAAGCAGTTACGCAGAGTGTGTTGTTCTTCCTGTACAGCATCTGGATTACGAGAAGAAGAAGGTGTATACTTTAAGCATCGAGGGAGCGAATACCCACCAGGACCCTCGTTTCTCCCACCTGGGCCCGTTTAAAGACACCACCACGCTGAAGATCATCGTCGGGGACGTGGATGAAGCTCCGATCTTCAGTATGGATTATTACATCATGGATGTTTACGAGAACGCTCCAGCCGGGACAGACGTCGGCATCGTGACGGCACAGGACCCCGACAGCGCCAGAGGGAAAATAAGGTGACCGCCGGAGAGAAAATTAATTCAATCTTCATTCATTCACCAAACCGCTTAATCCTACGAGGGGCTGCTGGGAGGCGGAAGCTTATCTCGACCGACTCTGGGCGAAGAAACCTCGAACAGTTAACCACACCATCACAGGGCCAACACACACTTACACAAACAACCGTTCACACTCACACTTCAGGGCAATTTGAAACACCCATTTAGACTAATGTGCAGGTCTTTCGACTATGGAAGGAAACCGTAGTACCAGGAGGAAACCCACACAAGCACGGGAAGAACATGCAAACTCCACACAGAAACCAAGGCGGAGAGTCGAACCCAGGACCTTCTTGCTGTGAGGCCGTCATGCTAACCACTACGCCACCGTACCACCCCGTAGAGAACACATTAAGCAAATCATCTGCTGTGATGCGTGACATCAGCGTCCCTGGGATTATTATTTATTTTACGTGATTGGCCCCTGACAGGTGACATCGTGATGTTGTGATGTTGTCACTTCCTCCTGTGTTTTGTCAGACTGTTTGAGTAGAGCATATCAGGCATGCAACACCACGCACCGTTTAGCTTTTTTCCCCACTGTGTCCAAATTGCTCGCTAATTAGCGAAGCCTCTTGTGAGCGGAATCGGGCGCCGGTGACACGCGTAAGCAGTAGGACTCTGTAAAATATCGCACAGGGAATGAGCTTCACCTGCGTGAGAAGGAAAGAGAAAGAAAACAAACCGTCACACATAAAGGATGAGTGTTAAACTCCAGCTGTACATCACCAAAGTCAAAAGTAATGGCGCCCTTACAGTCACCTCCATCACCGCTGGTTACTCATCTCACTCACCCATTTGCCGAACCACTTAATCCCATTAGGGTCACGGGAAGGCTGGAGCCTATCTCAGCCGACACCGGGGGAAGTCGGGGTATACCCTGAACAGCTCGCCAGACCATTGAAGAGCCAGCACTCACACAACCATTCACGCTCACACTCACAGCTAGGGGCAATTTGGAATTATTGGTCTAATGTGCATGCCTTTGAACTGAGGGAGGAAACCAGAGTACCTGGATGGAGCCCCACGCAAGCACAGGGAGAACATGCAAGCTCCACACAGAAACACCCGTGTCGAGCCCGGGACTTGAACCCAGGACCTTCTTGCTGTGAGGCAGACATGCTAACCTCTACACCACCATGTGTGCCCCGTCCCCCCCCTAGTTTCTGATCATTAATATTTTTTACGAAGGACCTCCAGTGTGCAATTTGTAGTACGGTCCCACTCTCATCGGAGTTCTGGAACGGGAACAACTGGATGTTCACTTGGGAATGGACTCTCGGGTGTTGATGCGGTTTCAGTGCATTAGCTCGGCTCGCTTATTCAGCACGGCTGATTTAAATATTTAAATTTTCCGCGCGCTCAGCGACTTCTCTACCGTTTAATGAGGTATCATTATGTTTACTCAGATAAGCACAGATGAATTAGCCATGTGTCTTCGTTTGACGAGGACTTCTGATCCGCAGGTACTCCATCGACGAGAGCGCAGACGGAGAACGACTTTTCAGCATCGACGAGAACAGCGGCCTGATTCAAACCCTGGCGAGTCTGGACCGTGAGGGCGTGGCTTGGCACAACATCACTGTCAGTGCTGCGGAGGTCGGTAAGTAACTACCCCGTCGATCCACAAAGCGTACAACTGGTATTGCTCCTCTCCCTTAGCCACACCCTAAAAATGCTATCGACCAATCATAGATCAGCACCGCTAACCATTTCTAGGTTCATTAAAAACTAAACCTGTAAGTGAGCATGGATGGAAATGTGGGCATCGCTTTGAATGACTAGGAGTCCATATATGGAAGCCGGAAGACTGTTAGCGTTTCGCTGTTTCGCTTTTAGCGTTGACCAGTTAGCCATTATTAACCAACTGCTAGCATTAATTGACATAATTTTTTCCATATATGTTAATAATCCCTTTGGCTAATTTTAGTCAGCTAGCTAAAAGCAGATTTCTTTTTAATATTAAATTAATATTTATAAACTTCACCGCTACATGACTATTAGCGATGGGATACATTTTGGCACACCGTCCCGCTTTTACTTTCTCTGTGCTTTTCAGAACATAGACCCACATGTAGCAATGGAAAGGACCTCACGCCTACGCAGCCATGTGTCTTCACACTAGCATATCTAGCTAATATTACCAACACTAGCCTGCTAGCTAACATGCCCTACATTTTAAAGCCAGCCAGTTTGCTAAAACAACCTGTCCTAGAAGAATTTAAGAGAACTTTTATTTCTTTTATTTATTTACTTTTTCTTTCAGACGGTGTAAGACATGCTAACTCCAGTACATAATTGCCACCATTAGACAGATAGCTAGCTGGCTAAATGCTAAAAGTGATGTTTTATAGTATTTTATATCTTTATATTTATATCTTTACTGTTGATGACTGTAGTTGGTTATAATTGGTCATGTGACGGGGTGTATGCGATGCAGTGCAATGCAGTCCTAAAACCTGTGCCGAGAAACACCCATATTTGCATGATGGAGCTCAAAGACACGCCCCTTTATACATCTCAAATACACGCCCACTAAGACGGGTGCATCATATGACTTTTAGCATTCTTTCTGCACCATTTTCTTTTTAATATTAAAACTCTCATCACTTACATATTTCGCTTCAAAGACTCTGGAACACAGCAACAGTATTCAAGTGGGCGGAGCTTAGCAGAAGATGAATTATTAACCTTATCAGCGATTATCATCACCATTTTGTTCGGGCTCATTTATCTTATGGTGATGGGAGCCGCAGGGACGCCATAACTACTATTGACCGACACAAATTACTCCCCGGGGGATTGATGCATCATGGGATTGATGCTGTTGCCATAGGTAACGGGATGCCCTGATGAAAGGTGATGGGTTAATTAATTTCCTTTCGTTCTTTCGTTCAGAAGCACTTATCAAAACCATCAGGAGTCATGTGATACGAATGACCAGTAATATCGCCTGGTTATTTTTTTCTGCAAATTTGTTGGCATTTCGCAGCGTTTCAGAACCATCAGTTGCCCCCTGTGCAGATAGATGTGTTATGCAGAGACCATTTACAGCTAAAAATATGAAAATAATCTCGACGAGCCTCACCAGCGACGCTGAAATATTCATGAAATTTATATTCACGCAGCTGTTGTGAGTCTCTGCTGCTCCTCTCAGCTCGGTTTTGTTTTGCGCCGGGTTCATTTTTGGAAAGAAAGCTCCGGAGATTTTAGAATAGGTCCTGCAGGAAAAAGACAAACAGATTGCTCGCATGAGCTTGAGTGGAACTGATGAATTGTGATCGCCGTCTAAAATCCTATCATTTAAACACTGAAATGAGGCATATCATCATCATCATCATCATCATCATCTGTGATATGGGAAAAAATAAATCCGGACTGCATTTTAACGACACAACCACCTGTCAAGTTGTGACGATAATCATCCTGACAGAAATCGGAGCAATTTTAGAAAGCAATCATCTCGTGGGCCTCGTCTTTGGAATGGCGTCTGATTAAAGGTATCATTAAGGACCCTATTCAGACGGGATTAGTTTACGTTTCAAGGTGTGATGATGTCATAATTATACTCCAAAATATAAAAAAGAAAAGAAACATGACAGAACAGAAGAATATCTTGAATATGGTGAGCTAGGATTTATGAATAGTATATACTACACGGGAATGGTGCGATCTGATTGGTCATTTATCTAGGGGTTAAAAAACATTATCCTGAGTAGATAATGCTTGAATCAAAATAACAGACACTCACTGTTTGTCACTTGGAGACAAATGTCATCCTTATCATGCCCTAAAATATAAAAATAATGATAAAAATCTGGTTGTAGTTTGTTTTGGTCTTGTTTCTGTGTAGTGTATACTAAAACCATGAATGAATATAAAAATGCGCAGGTAATGACACAGCACTTCGGGGTCCGTTGTACTCACCTGTCCTGCAGCTGTCATAGTTAAAATATGTAAAAATAAATCATAAAAATCTGATTTTAGTTTTTGTCGTTGTTGTTGTTGTTCCTGTGTAGTATATACTAAAATACTTATTCACCTCAGGTTAGATGGATATCCAGCTCGTCTTCAGCACATAATTCTTTACTATGATATAGAATATAGGATTATTTCACCTGTTTTCAATGTTTTTTCCTTATTTTAGGCTGTAATATTTCTTGTTCTTTTCTCTTTTTTTAATACGGAAAAAAAACTAGAACAAAAATGTGTTTGCCAATCAAATGAAACCTCCTTAAAACAAGTAAACACCTACCATTAGGTTTAATCTTATATTTGTTTTAATTATAAAAGATTGTTTAGATTTGCTTGGATTCAAAAAATTTTACTTGCTAAGAGATATTCTTTGCAGTGAAGGTGGTGTGTACCTTGCACATTTATAAACATTAGCTAAATGCTAACAGTGACCAGCTGGGATCAGCCCCATGTTCCCCAGTCCCCATGTTCCCCAGTCCCCATGTTCCCCAGTCCCCATGTTCCCCAGTCCCCATGTTCCCCAGTCCCCATGTTCCTCAGTCCCGATGTTCCCCAGTCCCTATGTTCCTCAGTCCATATGTTCCTCAGTCCATATGTTCCACAGTCCCTATGTTCCACAGTCCCTATGTTCCCCAGGCCCCATGTTCCACAGTCCCCATGTTCCCCAGTCCCCATGTTCCCCAGTCCCCATGTTACCCAGACCCCATGTTCCTCAGTCCCTATGTTCCCTAGTCCCGATGTTCCACAGTCCCTATGTTCCCCAGACCAATGTTCCCCAGTCCCTAGGTTCCCTAGGCCTTATCTTCCCCAGTCCCTATGTTTCTCAGTCCCCATGTTTCTCAGTCCCTATGTTTCTCAGTCCCTATGTTTCTCAGTCCCTATGTTCCCCAGTCCCCATGTTCCCCAGTCCCCATGTTCCCCAGTCCCCATGTTCCCCAGTCCCCATGTTCCCCAGACCACATGTTCCCCAGACCAATGTTCCCCAGACCAATGTTCCCCAGTCCCTAGGTTCCCTAGGCCCTAGGTTCCCTAGGCCCTATGTTCCACAGTCCCGATGTTCCCCAGACCGATGTTCCCCAGTCCCTATGTTTCTCAGTCCGTATGTTTCTCAGTCCCTATGTTTCTCAGTCCCAATGTTCCACAAAACCTATGTTCCCCAGTACCTATGTTCCTCAATCCCTATGTTACCCAGTCCCTGTGTTACCCAGACCGATGTTCCCCAGACCGATATTCCCCAGACCGATGTTCCCCAGCCCTTGGTTTATCAGTCCCTATGTTCCACAGACCCTAGGTTCCCGAGTCCCTATGTTCCCCAGTACCTATTTTCCTCAAACCCTATGTTCCCCAGTCCCTATGTTCCCCAGTCCCTATGTTCCCTACTCCGATGTTCCTCAGTCCCTATGTTCCTCAGTCCCTATGTTCCCCAGTCCCTATGTTCCTCAGTCCCTATGTTCCCCAGGCCCCATGTTCCCCAG
>JBCNYH010000008.1:32296199-32311263 GCA_039654325.1 Tandanus tandanus
GTTCCCCAGTCCCTATGTTCCCCAGTCTCGATGTTACCCAGTCCCGATGTTCCCCAGTCCCTATGTTCCCCAGTCCCAATGTTCCCCAGTCCCTATGTTCCCCAGTCCCTATGTTCCCCAGTCCCTATGTTCCCCAGTCCCGGAACGATTGTATCCATATGGTATCAAACATACTCATCAAAGTAACAATTTATGGAATATTAGGGTTTGGGTTCCTGGGGAACATAGACATGGACCCGAATCATTAATGATAGGATTTTTTAAGAGATTTCTACATCATGAGCAAACTGCTATTGTAACATCCGCTAGCTGAAATACGGGGAAAAGAAATTTATTTTAATTCTTGTCCGTGTGTGTGTGTGTGTGTGTGTGTGTGTGTGTGTGTGTGTGTGTGTGTGTGTGTTTCAGACAATCCCATGCTGATGACTTCCGTCCCCGTGACAGTCCAAGTCCTGGACGTTAATGACAACACGCCATACATCCAGACCGACAGTGACATCATTGTGTGTGAGAGTACCAAATCCGGCCAGGTTAGATTAGACTCTTTTTTCGCTTTTTTTTCCAGTTCTTTTTCTTGACTCTCCAACACTCTATTTCTCCGTGACACCCTGTCATCCCTCATCTATTCTCCCAAAGGCTGGAAACCCTCAGTCGCTTTTCCCAACCCTGTCACGCTCTCTTTTTTTTCTTCTCTTTCTTTTTCTGCAGCTCAATTTTCTTCGTCTGAATCTTTTACCCGTTTTGCACACACTCCTTCCTTCTTCTGTCTTTAATTCTGCTTCTGCTCTGTGAAATTATAAACACATACTGTTCACACACACACACACACACACACACACACACACACACACACACACACACTTTCCCTTTATATGTCCGTCACCATCAGGCATGGATTTATCTGTGGCTCTGCAGACCTCCGAAGCCTACTGAACCCATAAATAATTCAGCGTATCCAGTGTTCAGGAGCAGATAGCGGTCCGCGCTGAGGCCCAGGAAATGCTAATCATTACAGTTTGCGATCCAGCTAAGCAGAACTGCTCAGATCGCCATCGCTGGTGTGTTCCTGACTATCGGACCGTCGTACTACTTTTTACGCCGTTGAACGATGATCACAAAACAGGAAGGATGAACTGAACGGACCCTGACCTGCTTTTTCCACTAAAACTTCGACCAATGACAGACAGCGAATAAAACACTCCGTGTTGCGCTGTGTGAGGAAACAGAGGAACTGTTCCTGCTGCAAAGTTTATTCTCATAACATTCATTTCTTTGCGAATTGCTTTTATCCTAGTAGGGTTGCAGGGAGGCTGGAGCCTATCACAGCCAACTCGGAGCGAAGGCGGGGTACACCGTGTACAGCTCGCCAGTTTATTACAGGTCAACACACACAACCATTCACAATCACACCTAGGGGCAATTCGGAACAGCTAATTAGCCTAATGTGCATGTCTTTGGACTGTTGGAGGAAACCGGAGTACCCGGAGGAAACCCATGCGAGCACAAGGAGAACATGCAAACGCCATACAGAAACGCCCTCACCGAGCCCGAGACTCAAACCCAGGCCCTTCTTGCTGTGAGGTGGACGTGCTAACCGCTACACCACCATGCTGCCCCAAACAGCCAATTAGCCTCATGTAACTGTCTTTGGACTGTTGGAGGAAACCAGAGTACCCTGAAGAAGCCCTCACAAGCACAAGGATTTGAACATGCAAACTCTACACAGAAACATCGTCACTAAACACAGGACCTTCTTGTTTTATTTGAAAGAGAGAATTTTAGTGCACATGTCGTGATTGTGAGTAAGATCTAATCCCACCCCTTGTTTATTACTGTACCACCATAGCACAAACCAAAACAAAAGTAAGTGTGATGATGAACAAAACGACCTGATAATGACGTCCGACGCACACACGATGTCTCGAGTCTCTGATATGCTAGTGTTCTACTATATATTTATCTCCCCGTGTCGTTGCGTCGACGATGTGCACCCTGAGTAAAGTACAGCTCCGGATTTAAAACATGGCAGAATTTCTTCTTCAGTGCATTTCTGTCTTGTTTTTCGGCTCCGCACCAAGCATGACGAGCACGACAAGAGAAACAAAACCAGCACGCCCGTGTTTCTTGAAGCGGTGACAGCAGCGAGTAACGAGCAAGAGAAGACGCCGTCACAACCTGCAGCCCTTATTAGAAGCGGCAAGCAAAAGTCAGCGTGAGATTGAGTCGGCGTGAACGTGTCTCACCCTTCCAGCTCGTGGCAGACGGAGCCCTCCCCACGCCCCCACAGGTGAACTGTAATAATTGGTCTGTCTCAGGCATGACCTGTGTGAGGACACCAATTAGGTTAACAAGCTGACAAAACATCATTGCATGCAGCTGCTTCCTGTGATGCCACTCGGGGCCAAACGGCCTTTAATCCGAGCAGAGGGGCACCGGGGGAGCATGAAGAGACGACTGCATTAGACAGGGAAGGAAAAGAAAAAGAAAAAGACAGGGCATGGGCTGCAGTTACTGCAGTCACATGGATGTGAGTTATTGCTTTATTTCAGTCCTTGGATGCTGCTTTGTGTCTCTGCAGGTCATCCAGACCATCAGGGCGTCGGACAGGGACTATTTTGCCAATGGACGATTCTCCTTCGCTCTGCCAGCAGACCTTCCGCTTAATCCAAACTTCACCATCAAGGATAATCAAGGTACGGAAGTCAGAAATCACATTTCAACAACTACCAAAAACTCTGCTGAGGCGCATATTCTGGTGGAGGTTAAATGGTTGCGTGGCGTCAGTCCCAAGTGTGTTTTCCCAGTTTTACAGCAGAGACCCCTTCGGGGAGGAGAATCCTGGCAGGTGCTTTATACCAGAACCTTAAATCGAGCTAGATCCATCTTGTCAGTATGACCACTCAGTAGAGAATGCTATGCGCCCTCTTCCACATACATAAGCTTACAAACACTTCTGATTGGCTAGTTTTGCTTTGATTGACAGGGAGTGAGTTGTGCCATCCAGACCATTCTGGATGCCGGAGAATCATCAAGATTTCATTCATTCGTTTTCCGAAACCGCATAGTCGTACTGAAGGCTGGAGCCTGTCTCAGCCGTCTCTGGGCGAAGGCAGGGCACACCCTGAACAGCTCGAAAATCCATTGTAGGGCAACACACTCAACCATTCACACTCACACCTAGGGGCAATTTGGAACAGCCAATTAGCCTAATGTGCATGTCTTCGGACTGTGGGAGGAAACTGGAGTACCCGGAGGAAACCCACATATGCACAGAGAGAACTTGCAAACTCCACACAGGGGCGCTCTCGCCGAGCCCAGAACTCGAACCCGGGACCTTCTTGCTGTGAGGTCGACGTGCTAACCACTACGCCACTCTGCTGCCCCTGTCATCAGGATTCGGACCTGCACATTTTAGAAAGAATCCTTTTTGTGACTCCACGTGAGAACAGTAAGCGCCCTTTGGTAGAAATGTAGCGTTTAGCCTCAGACAAGGTTCTGACTGATAACTCTTCCAGTTTTTTTACTCTACCTGCATAACCTGCTTTGAGTTTTGGCACGAAGCCTTCAAGAAAAGTTTTGACAAGTTTATAAGTTCTTGGCAGCAAACCGTCAATTACCACTGATTTTAAGGGTAGCCGCTTATAGAGGTGCTTTTAACCGAGTCTGCAAAACTCCCAAGCACCTTTCACTGTGCAAGATGAGGGGGTTGATACGTCCGGTTTACATCCTAATGATAAAATTGTGCGCTGTATGGGACCCCAGGCCCGCAGAGCACTATGCAGTCATCCTCCCACCTTAATAAGCTCCTGTCACGTACAGCGCACAACAGGTATACAACAGAAACCTGGGTAAATTCCTCCGACAGTTGTGGGCGTGTCAGATGAAACTTGCCTTTTGTGCGATGGAAAATGGCGGCGTAGATCCTTGTCATGAGATTTTAAACATTGTTCCATCTTATAGGTAATTCTTGACGTCAGGTCCATCTTAGGTTTGTTGTTCAATGCGTTACAACGTGTTATGATTTGCAGACATACGAATTTTGCACGATTTTTTTGGGGGTCAGTATTCCTCTGTTTGCCCCACGTTAAACCTACGACATTTTCACGTTAATCTTAGGTTGAGCCGTACAGCAGGCATCCTGTACGTCATCAGAGTATCACAGGAATATTGTACGAGGATTTTGTCTTGCAACAATCGTATGAATTTCGTATGAGCGTCGTACGATTTAACCTATTTTATGCACAACAGACGTACAAGATATATTTTAAATGTGATCACAACTACGCAGGTTTCAGCTCATCCAGACCTACGCCAACCCCTTCTGTCGTAGCGCCGCTAAATTTGTACGACAAAAAAAAATCGCAGGTTGTTTGTGAAAGGGTTTTTAAGCTACTGGAATGTTTTCATGTAGTGGGGAAGACACCAGAGAACCTGGAGAAAACCCCACAACAGCAAACCATCACCTCAAATCAAATCCTGTAGAGCTTTTCTTTATTCTTCTTCTCTTCTCTCCTCTCTTCTCTCTTATTCTCTTCATTCTTCTCCTCTCTTCTTCCTCTTCCCTCCTTTCTTCTTCTCTCCTCTCCTTTCCTCTCCTCTCCTTTCCTCTCCTCTCCTTTCCTCTCCTCTCCTCACCTCTCTTCTTCTCTTCTCTTCTTTTCTTTCCCCTTCTCTTCTCTCCTCTCTTCTTCTCTCCTCTCCTTTTCTTTCCCCTTCTCTTCTCTCCTCTCTTCTTCTCTCCTCTCCTTTCCTCTCCTCTTCTCTCCTCTCTTCTTCTCTCCTCTTCTCTCCTGTCCTCTTCTCACCTCTCTTCTTCTCTTCTCTCCTTTTCTTTCCCCTTCTCTCCTCTCCTCACCTCTTCTCTTCTCTCTTCACCTGTTCTCTCCTCTCTTCTTTTCTTCTCTCCTTTTCTCTTCTCTCCTTTCCTTTCTTCTCTCCTGTGCTCTCCTCTTCTCTCCTTTCTTCTTGTCATGCCTCTCATCTCCTCACCTCTTCTCTCCTCTCCTTTATTTTCCTCTTCTCTTTTTTCCTCTTCTCTTCTCTTCTTTCTTTTCACCTCTACTCTTCTCTCCTCTTTTCTTTTCTCCTCTTCTTTCTTTTCACCTCTACTCTTCTCTCCTCTTTTCTTTTCTCCTCTTCTTTCTTTTCGCCTCTTCTCTTCTCTCCTCTTTTCTTTTCTCCTCTTCTCTTTTCTTTCCTTCTCTCCTATCCTTCTCTTTTCTTCTGTTCTCCAACTAATAAAATTCACCTCATGAATACCGAATCCCTCGTTTGCTCTGAGTAAAGCACGGACGCCTCAAGACAAACATATTTAACACGGTGTGTTGTCGCGTAGATCTTTGTTCATTCCCTCATCAAATAACGCCCTTCTCATATCAAGAGGCCATCGGTGTTGTTGCCCTGGAAACCGGCTCCGCGACCGTGTAGCCTCATGTTTTTAGGGGATTTTTTGGGAGATGGTAAACTGAAGTAATTAATGCGCAGAAAGCAGACTGCTCCTTTAGAGGGCTGCGAGAAAGAGGGAACGAGGGAATAACGATGGAGGAGGCATGGAGAGGGCTGTGAGGGTTTAACGAAGCAAACGGGGAGATAAGAAACAGGCGCCGAGAGACTCGGAGAGCTCACAGAGCTGCTGTAAGAGATTTTAAAGCTTTACTTCAGTTTGTTTCGGAATTTTCTTCTTTTTTTTCAACTGCAAATAAATAACTTCCACGTAGAAAAACAATAACACGTTTGGTCCTGGATATCTGTCAGTGTTAGTGCAGGAGGCGTGGCCTATCTGTCCGTGTACTGCTCTAACAGACCGCTGTCTCATAAGACCGGACGTTCCGCTGAAGAGCATCCAACTTTTTCTGTGGAATATTGTTAAGGAGGTGTGGCCTATCCTTCAGAAAATTCTAATTTTAAAGAGGTGTGGCTTATTCATAAGTAAATCCTGGTTAGTAAGTGTAGTTGTGGTGTATTCATCTATGAAACATGAGGTGTGGCCTATCTATCACAAAATCCCAGTTAAGGAGGTGTGGCTTATGGATCTTTGCAATTTATTGAAGGAGGTGTGGTTTATAGATTTGTAAAATATAGTTAAGGGGGTGTGGCCTACACATATATGAAAGGAGGTGTGACCTACGCATTTGTATAACATAATTAAGAAGGTGTGGCCTATGCATCTGTGAATCCTATTTAAGGAATTGTCATATGTGAAAAAAGCTGTGGCCTATGCATCTAAATTCTAGTAAAGAAGGTGTGGCATATGGATCTGTGAAAAGGGGGTGTGGCCTATGCATCTGTAAATCTTGGTTAAGAATGTGTGGCTTATGGATCTGTAAAAAGGGGGTGTGGCCTATGCATCTTTAAATCCTATTTAAGGAATTGTGGCCTATGCATATGTAAATTCTAGTTAATGAGGTTTCGGCCTATGCATCTGTGAAACATGGTAAGGAGGCGTGGCCTACGTAAAAAGAAGGCTTGAACAGGCATGGAATTTAAAGCTCGCCCGTTCGCCCTTGGCGATTAAAAAATGTTTGGGATGAGGAATATGATCCGCAAATTCTATAATTAGTCGTCCTCTCGGCTGACAGATACAAAAAACACACTTCTGTTCAAGTCGAAGAATGGAGGTGTGGTTTTTGCATCTGTCAGTCTTCTTGATGAATGTGCGCTGCTGCGGCTCCCTGACTCTGCTTCGTCGGCTTCCCAGACTTTACACTGAGGCTCGGGGACACGCCCTCTCTGTGTCAGAAGTTCTCACCTTCATGGCTTTTGTGTGAATCGTCTTTGGAACCGTGTCACATGACCGGTCTGTGAAAGGAAAAGCATGACGCATGATGAAGGAGAGGTGTACGAGGAGGAGGGAGGGGGGGGGGAGGCCTCCCCAGCTGTGTTTGTTTGCACACAGTGGTTGGCATGCAGAAGGAGTCAGACAAGATGCTGAAGTTGAGATGTGCCCTCTCTCACTCCATCCCTCACTCCCTCCCTCCCTCCCTCCATCACCTGCTGTGCATCTGTTCCTCAGAGACCAGAATCAACATCGTAGAGGAGATGAACGTGATCGCACATACGCTGTAGGGCTTAATACAGAGAGAGAGAGAGAGAGAGAGAGAGAGAGAGAGAGAGAAGAAATTAAAATGAGAGAGAGAGAGAGAGAGAGAGAGAGAGAGAGAGAAGAAATTAAAATGAGAGAGAGAGGCAGAGAGGAATGTAGAATGAGGGAAAATGAGAGGAGGGTAAGAATGAGTAATAAGTGGAAGAGGAAAGAGACGAAGAAGAAAATGGCTTTTTCCAGAATTGGCTTTTTCCAGACACTCGGAGACTTAACTTGGTCCTTTTATGTAAAGTGGGTGGGGCTTAGTTGAGGTAAATGTTAATTAAGATTTGTCTTGACCAATCACCATCACAGAGTTTGTTGATTGAGGGCCTTTCAGATGAAACCTCAGACAAAGAGAGCTGTCAGTCAAAAATAAATAAATAAATACGTACATATAAACATGGACAGAGCAGGAAAAAATCTAAAAGGAATAAATAAAGAAAAAATGTGACACAGAGAGAGAAAGAAAGAAGAAGGACAAACTTAAAGATGCATATTTGCATATTAGGCCCAACCCACAATAAAAATTAGCATTTTAATGCTAATCGAACCCAGGACTTCCGCATTGGGAGGCGAACATGCTAATCGCTACACCTCTGTACCTCTCAAAATATTTAATATAATTGAATATATTTTATTTTAAACCCTGAAATTAGTAAATATTGTAAAATACTGGAATAAATCCTGAAGGTAAACGAGAAACTTTTCGTATCTGTATTTCTCTCGGTGTGAAACATTCATATTCCCAATCCTAATATCGACTCCGTCTCTCTAACAGACAGCAGCGCGAGTATCGTGGCCCGGCGCAAAGGGTTTAGTCGGGCCGATCAGGAGCTCCATCAGCTGGCCGTGGTGGTGTGGGACGGAGGAGAGCCAGCGCTCAGCAGCACCACCACCCTCACGCTGCGTGTGTGTCCATGCCAACGCGGCCTCCGTTCACCGACCTGCCGACCCCAGGCCTTCTTCTCCTCCGCTGGTCTGAGCACCGGCGCTCTGATCGCCATCCTGCTCTGCGTTCTCATTCTGCTGGGTAATATGGAGTCGTAGAATACAGTCATGCTAAAGCTAGCAACAGGAAGCAAAGCTAATACTAAGAGCTTAACCGGCTGAGCTGTCTTGTTGTTTCTTTCAGCCATCGTGGTGTTGTTTGTCACCCTGCGGAGCAAGAAGAGCAAGAAGGAGACGCTGATCATTTCTGAGGAGGACATCAGGGAGAACGTGGTGACATACGACGACGAAGGCGGAGGCGAGGAGGACACAGAGGCCTTCGACATGGCGGCCCTGAGGAACCCCGAGGCTGCGGCGGAGGCTCGTAAGAAACGGAGGAGAAAGAAAGAGGAGGCTCAGTGCGAGTCGAGCGGAGGGGCAGAGATGCTGAGTCCGTCCGTGTCTGTGTCCGTGTCCCTGTCCCTTCCCGTTCAGGACATCCAGGATGTGATCCAGCTGAAGGTAGAGGAGGCGGATCAGGACACGAGCGGACCTCCGTATGACTCGCTGCAGACTTACGCGTACGAAGGCCAGGGCTCTCCGACGGGCTCCATCAGCTCTCTGGACCTTCCGGATCCTCCATACGAACCCGAGACGCTCGAGCTGGGCGCCTCGTGGCCTGACGTTCACTCACTTGCGACACTTTTCCAGGAGAAACTCGGCCAGCAGACGCTCTAGTGCCGCTCGGTGTGTTTAAAAACCTCGATATCGTGTCTTTTTTCTTCATCGGTGTTCAGACGATCCTGCACAGAGACTTGGTTCCATTTTTACTTTTTTCTTTTTCAGTCCAAACTTTCTGTGGGATTATTTTGACTTTTGTTTTTTGTTTTTTGTTTGTTTGTTTTTTGAGAAAAAGTGAGAAAATATTAAATACAAGGACCGACAAAGGAAGCTATTTTCCCTGGTGTATATTTTATATTGCTTAATAAAGTCCATGATTGCGGATAAATAAATCGAATCACGGTTGTAGATTTGTTCTTTTTCCAACGTGAGAGAAACAGAGCAAGTCATGACACGACAATATATTAAAAAAAAAAAAACCTCTGAGGGGCAACACAGTGGGTTCGAGTCCCGGGCTCAACGAGAGCGTTTCTACTTGTATATATTTTTCCCGTGCTTGTGTGGGTTTCCTCTGGGTACTCCGGTTTCCTCCCACAGTCCAAAGACCTGCACATTAGGCTAATAGGCTAGTAGGTTGAAGCGATAGTTTATTACTTTAAGGGAATCGATTACAATTTTAAGAACCTATAGGCCCCGCCTCCAAGGGCGTGCCTTGCTCTGTAGAGCAGTTCATTAGCACTAAACATAAACTATTAGTGTGTTTTCGATGTGTTTATTGCACACTATTCTCTTTCCTTACCATCGCTTGGTGATGGGTGTTGTTGTTTGGAAGGGGGCGGAGTTAGGAGTTTGACTTATTGCTAGCTAGTTTTAGCTAATCTATTTCGAAGTTAGTTTGGATTTGATGGTGGTTTGTTGCATCTCGAACCCTATTGGCTGTTGAGTTGACCACATCAGCATCCTGTCTGTCCGATTTCCTCTTTCGAAAGGAAGTGCATACGGGATCCCATGAAGGTCATTTCGGGTGGAATTTGGAGTTTGAGTTTTAAATACAGTACCATCGAGTCGTAGTTCTCTCGTCCCGTTTTCTCAATTTCTTCACCTCACACTGTATTTCTCGTCTTCAGGTCAGAGGTCATACAAGTCAGCATTAATCACTGTTTTCCAGACCTAAGAAAATAAGTTATTATGATTCCTGAGAAGTGGATGAATTATAATTGGATTACAGCAGCATTCTGTAGAAGGTAATTGGATTCAAATGCTTCACTGGGCACCTTTTATTACTTTCCCATGACTTATGAAGCAACTGTGAAAAGTCTGTGTTTGCAATCTCGTCCTGATCGATTCCTCGGTCTCGCAGCGTGCACACAAACAACGACGCTCTAATATCTGCCGGAGCGCCGCCGATAATGATGACGACGACGATTTTGGACGATCGTCGTGGACTAGGCATGGCTTCATAAAGGGTCGCACGAAATAATAAAGATAACGAACAACGAAGCGTCCGGATATCAGACGGAGGGGTAACATGAAAACAAAGCCGAGCCTCGTCGGAATTTCTAAAAGAAACCTTCCTCTGATATGATACGATGATACGGGGGGGGGGGGGAAACAACTCACTGTTATTTGTTTAAGCTAAGAATTGTTGCCATGGTTACGCGTCAGATTAACTGTATATGTAGCTCCTAAATTTCCGAATGCTCAAGACAACCTTCTGGATGATTGGCAGCTCATGGCGAACCTGAATATCCTGGCAAGTAAAATTGGTGCAATTTAAGTAAAATATATTTATTATTACTGAACTATGCTCATTATTATTATTATTACTATTATTATTATTAGTTATTGGTTAGTTATTACTCGGTTATTAACTTGTTATTACTGCAGCATGGTACGTTATTATCTGGTAAGTATATTATTATTGAATTATTATTACCATTTTTAATTTTCACTTAGTTTTTACTGAAACATGCTCAGGTTACTATTCATTTATTATGTGAATGCATTATTACATCATACTCAGTAATTACCTGGTTATTACTGTAACACGCTCAGTTATTACTCAGCTTTTTACCAAAACATCATCTATGTGAACTCGAGGATTAAACGCCACACAGAGAAGGACCCCTCGCTGAGATTTGAACCCAGAACCCAGCCCACTGTGAGACGACAGTACCAACCACCGAGCCGCTGCTCCGCCATGTTAAATTATTACCCTGTTATTATTAAAACATGGTGTGTTATTCGCGAAACATGTTGGGGTATTGCTACGTTATTGCTAAAGCGTGCTGAGTGCTGAGTTATCAGGCAGTGCGCTGAATATCTTACCGGGTTTTATGTAAAATATGGCTTCGCTTCGTTTCGTTTTTTTTTTGTTTGGGGGGAGGGAGTGGTGTTTTATCATGTATTAAATGCAGCATCACTGCAGCAGAAGGTTAACCAGCTTCCTGTTTCCAATCATTATTAATACTGTACGCTGTTTTATAAAAATTATTCAAAATACGTTAATCATGTGAGACATCAGTGTGAATTCAATCACGTCAGAGATGGGAGAAAAAACAGAAGGTTTTAAATCTGGATCACAAATTATTTTCATTCATTCATTCATTTTCTGAACCGTTTAATCCTAAATAATTAGCATCACAGCGGCCAGACGGTGGCGCAGTGGTTAGCACGTCCACCTCACAGCAAGAAGGTCCTGGGTTCGATTCCCGGGCTCGGCGCGGGTGTTTCTGTGTGGAGTTTGCATGTTCTCCCCATGCAGGTTTCCTCCAGGTACTCCGGTTTCCTACCGCATTCCAAAAACAGTAGGCTGATTGGCTGTTCCAAATCGCCCCTAGGTGTGAGAGTGAGTGGGAATGGTTGTGTGTGTTGCCCTGCGATGGCCTGGTGAGGTGTTCAGGGTGTACCCCGCCCTCACCCAGAGTCGGCTGAGATGGGCGCCAGCCTCCCCGCGACCCTAATTAGGATTAAGTGGCTCAGAAAATGAATGGATGAATGAATGATATCACTGCAGCCCAAGTTAAAGGGGGAGACAGCGCTTTTTGGGATAATAGATTCTGTTTTAATGATTTTATGGGCTGTTATTTGAAAACTGAGTCTCAGGATGATGATGTCATCAGGGCCCAAGTTAACAGGTATAGGATCTTGATCCATTCATGCCACTGATTAACAGATCTGTGTTAAAAGGTTTGGCCTAAAATCATTTCCTGTGCAGTGAGAAACTATATTTACACCAGGATTCATATATTGAAACGCAAACACCTGAAATACTGAAAGAATTGATGTTGAAAGCCATTGAAACTTCTCCATGTTATCTTGGGCCCTGATGATGTCATCGTTCTGAGACTCAGTGCTCAAACAGACGCTCATAAAAAGGTTAAAATAGCATCTATCACCCTCAGATTTCACACACAGACAGATTTTAGTATGGAGTTTTGATTGAGATCAACTTTCAACAAGTGCCGTCTTCTCGTAGCCATTAATTCCTAGCGATAAACATCTGTTTACAGCTGGAGTGAAAATTCATTCAGGTGCAAAAGAAACAGAAGTTCGAGATCGACAGCAAGGTTTATTTCTTTAAACAGTTTAAGTAACTTTCACTTTAATGTTATCTGTTTTGCTAAGTAAACATTAGCTCGCTGGGTAAAACGAAATTAAAGCTTATTTTAGGTTTTTCCATCGAGGTTTTTTTTTCTTGTAGCATTTTAAAGTAAATTTGATTAAATATCGAACTTTACTCAAAAGTGTTATGACAATTAATATGCTAATTCTGGGCATACAGGAAATATTTACCAAGTGGAAAGGGGGAGGGGCTTGTAGAGTTTATGATTTGCATAATCATAGACACTGAATAATTTTTTTTATGGAACTAGGGCACTTTGTTTTTGAATATTAGAACAACAAAACATCTTCAAAAGACCTTTTGGCGCCTGGCTAGAAATGGGAATTAAATTTAAAATATATTTATTTATTTTTTTAATTAATTATAGCTTTGAATAAATTTTGCGCTGTTTTCAAAAATCAGTGTCAGACGAGTCAGAACCGTGACTGCAAACATTTTCTTATTTTTAAAATATATGGCAACCCTAATTGGCTGTTTAAGGAAGAAATAAGAGCGAGTGGCCAGAGTGCCTCAGATTTCCATGTCTGGGTATAAACACAGGCTCGTCCTGATGAATAATTCATGAGGGTGTGATTGTTTAAGGCTGTGCTCTGAGGCCATGTTAAATCAAGCCGCGTGGCTGTGGCAGCCCTCGAAAGCGCCGTGATGAGGACTGGAAAGAGCAAAGCGGGCGCTGGAAGACATGTTTCGAGTCCTCGCGCAGTATGTTTTATCTTAATTGGTATTCAAGGCGAAGACATTTAATTAGCGAATGTAATCATTATGATAATAAGAGCACTTCGGGTCTTTATTTTCACCTCACGTTAATTCTGTTGCTTCCCCTTCGAGCGGCTAACTGTCTCGTGTGACGGTGGTGATAACCTCTCATTAATGATTGGACGGGAGCGAGACAAGTCCTTGGTCACACAAGAAATATTTTTAAATTAAAAAACTCCTCGGTTTAGCTGATGCAGCTGAATAGTCAATGCTAGCAACCAGTTAGCATGATGTCAGACATGAAATAAAGATTTGTATATAAGATGATGTATCTTTTACAAGGCGAACAGTGTTAGCATTATTGCACTGGGAATTCACACAACATTTAGAACGCTGTCGTTTTCAGCCCTTTAAGCTAAGATGTTTCTAACTCTATGCTAACATGTTTTAGCTTCGAAGTTAGCAAAGTCCCATTAGAAATGTTATAAATGATTTATACCCCACACAACCCAAAAAGCCTGTTTATTAATCCAGGTTATCGAATGGAAAATAAAGAATAACCAAAAAGAATAAGAATAGTAAGTGGAAGACGAGGTCTGTAAAAAAGACCCAGGGCTGGGATTTCTCTGTACTGACCGAGTCAATGAGGTTTATAAGTAGTTTATTGTATGGTGTTTTAAACTGGCGCCTCTTAATCCACGTCCGGTGTTGTTACTCACCCGCTTCTGAACAAGGCGTCTATGTCCATATCTGTAAGGGCCGTGCGTGTTTTCCTTCCTGTGACGAACAGGAGCTTTGTGAGGAACAGCGAGAATTTCGCAGGATTTCGTAAATTCTTTATTACCGACATATTTCCTGTATTTTAGGAGCTAGCTAACCGCTAACTTGCCAAACTGATATGCACCAGTTCATATGCAAATTATCGCCCCTGCATTGACCAACCAACTTCATTCATTCTTCTTTCTATAAAAAATCAGTTCTCCAGGATTAGCAGTTCGTCTGATTAACATCCTGTCCTGCGGAATAACTCTTAAGTGCGCAGTGAATATACACGCGGGGTCTGAATAATGATTTGGTATTCAATCCTCGCTGTAGTCATATAGCACAACTCCAAATATGGTGAATAGTTATTAAAAGAACGGCGTGCAATTCTGAGGCCTCGTTGATTAGGTAAGGCACTACGACTAAAACATCAATACCTAATGATGTGTGTGTGTGTGTGTGTGTGTGTGTGTGTGTGGGCGTGTTGTGTGTGTTGTGTTGATGATCGTCTCTTCTCAGCCATTAAGAGAGCCTTCATAGCTGCTCTCTTCCCAGCAGAAAACACGCTCATTCAGCGCCGCCAAGCAGCCGTCGCTAATCCCCCGGGAGTCTTTATCCTGTAAATTAGCCGCTGTTGTGAAGCGCAACGTAATTAAATGCCACATCCCATTCACTCTTCCTTACTTAATTTGCAGGGGGCCACAATGCAATCAGCAGTCATCAAAAAAAAGGTACAAATGCCCCAACAATCGGGGTGGGATTTCAAAACCCGGTCAATAAAGCAGCTCCCAAACGGCGTTAACAAGACGCAGATCATTGATGGATTACAGTGAATTAAGGAGACGGCGGCGCTGAAAATCAGTGACGCTTTAACAGGAGGATGTGGAAGTGACTTCATTTTCAGCATCCTGCTGATATTTAACATGATCCTGTTAGGACTTGAACAGAAACACTTCACAACAGCCAGTTAGCTTACTGTGCATGTTTTTGGACTGTGGGAGGAAACCGGAATACCCCGAAGAAAACCCACGCAAGCACGGGGCGAACATGCAAACCCCACACAGAAACACTTTCTTTCATCATATATATTTTCCTTTGGCTAGCACATTCACCTCACAGCAAGAAGGTCCTGGGTTCGATTCCCGGGCTCGGCGCGTTTCTGTGTGGAGTTTGCATGCTCTTCCTGTGCTTGTGTGGGTTTCCTCCAGGTACTCCAGTTTCCTCTCAGAGTCCAAAAATATGCACAGTATGCTGATTGGCTGTTACAAATCACCCCTAGGTGTGAGAGTGAGTGTGAATGGTTGTGTGTGTGTGTGTGTGTGTGTGTGTGTGTGTGTGTGTGTGTGTGT
>JBCNYH010000008.1:32343068-32354593 GCA_039654325.1 Tandanus tandanus
CCCTCTTATTCTATCCTCCCTCCTCTCTCTTCTTTCTTTTCCTTCCCCCCCCCCTCTCCTTTTCTTGTGATGTTGTCAGGGGACTGTATTGCCACAAATGTTTACTTTCAGGGTTCTCCATTGTAAGGAACCACCTTCTCTGGACCTTGCTGGCTCCTTGTGTTCGTTGAATGTGTGAAAGACCAAGCAGATTCGATCATTTCACAGTTGAGTGATTTAATAAAGTAAATCAAAATAAGTACAACCACATGGGACTTTGCATCATGGCCATGGGCTCACTAAAGCCGAACAGCCTTCCCTTAGCAACCAGACAAAGTGAGCCTCGTCTACCATCTGACTTCAAGTTTTATTCTCTTGCATCTCCATCCTGGTATCTTCCGGTCACGCCTACGCACACGTCTTGTGCCACTAGGGGACCCCATGGTCGATCTTTACTTGACGTCACAGGACATATGTTTTACATGATATTACAGAAGTAACAATATTTGTGGAACAACATACATCCTGCCTCATAAAACAGGAACAGCCTGTTAACATCTACATCCTATACTTTAGGACACCCAGCATAGGCTGATAGATTTTATCACTAAAGAAACAATGGAAACTGCTGTTCTTACTCACAGAACTGGGGGAGACTAGACTTATGTTAACACAAAAATACTTCCAGATTGTGTATAAAAGAATACAACTCTTATTATTTCTATCACTATTTCCAGGACCTTCTAAAGTATTTCTGGGACCTTTATAATGTTGTTTTCCCCTTTTTGTTTTTCAATTTTTTTATATATTTTTTTAGAACCTGTTAGTTTCAGAACCTTCTACTTCGAGGGTTCTCTCTTTCCCTAATGTTTCATAGATTTCCACAACATTCCCATTCTTTTTACGCTACTGAAAGGTTTTGAAGCCCAGTAGAAGCAGTCAGTACTGCAGTTACACACAGTGCATTTTGGGTAAATCAGTGGGAACTGACAGGAAGTATCTGTGATGCTGGCGGTGATGTTCTTGCCCCAGAGCACAGGGTTTGCAGTAGAACAGCGTTCTCTCTTGGTACCATGAACAGGATCTTGTCATTGTGCATCTTTGAGTTTAAATCTGTGTTTCCTTCCTGGATAATAAAAACCCAGTGGTTATCGTTTAAACGTTCCGGTCGTCGGTCGGACCTGCTCGTTCTGTCACGCAGCTGGGCAGCGATTACAGCACCTGATGGTTCTGTCTGCGATAACAAATAGAAAGTGAGAATAAAATCATGATATCCTCTGAATGAAGGTGAAGAGAAAACAGATGAATGTTTCACTCACACAAAAAGAAGGATCTCTTTACGGAAGAATGGCATCCATTCTATATGTGATTATATAACGAAAAGAATATTGTATTTAATTAATGTAATATTATTCCCTAAAGGTGTGCACACAAACTCATGACATCATGTGAACAATATATAAGAAAAATTCAACATAGACTTTATGTGAGAAATGTAAAATACAACCTGTAAATTCTCTTCTAAAAAAAACCCAGACCTGGTGACTTCGTCTAGTCACATGATCATCATGACCAAATAAGTCCATTTGGAGAATTTTGGGAATATCCGAGAGGACCTGAGGCTAAACACTGCCGTGGGCTGAATACAGATTTCCTTCAACTGCTGCTTGCGTTTGTGTTTGCCCTCCTTTTTTTTCCTTTGTGATATTTGTAGAGATATGCTGCATCATGCGGATAAAATCATTAAATGCCATTCAGCACAAGAGCGAGACGTCGGGTCATCGCTGAATTCCCAAATCGGAAAAACGGCGGTTTGAATGTCAGTGCTAAAGCACAGGTCGCGTCCAGGGGGATAAAATGCTCCGATATCTTTTCCTTCTTGTCGATAAGAGTCAACAATTCATTTTCTTTTTTTTACCCGCAGGTGTTTTTCTTCACCTTTAAATCCACTCTTCCAGCAGCAGCAGCCTGTGAGTTCGGATTTTCAAACATGGTATGTGAAAATAAACTTTAATTTGCTGTGGACAAGTATGATTCCATTTGATTTTGGAAATGATTCGGATCAAACTGAGGATCTGGGATATTTTTAAGGTATTCTGAATATTGTGAGATAGAAGCATTTTTTGGAAGGGTCATACTACAGCAGGCCCAGCAGGGGGGGCTGAGTACTTTCTATTATTCGCAAAAAAGTTCATTTCATTTTCTGAACTGCTTAATCCTAATTGGGGCAAGTGGTGTAGTGGTTAGGGTGCTGGGCTCATGAACGAGAGGTCGTGCCTTCACCCAGCAGTATAAATGGGTACCAGTAAGAAATACTGGGATGGACTATCCATCCAGGAGTTGAACTCCTAGTTGCTTCACACTATGGAAACTGGTGATAAGCATCGGTCTGATGAGCCATTAGGCTCGGGTGTAAAAGCCCAACAGACTTTACCTTTACCTTAATCCTAATTAGGGTCTGGTCGAGGGCAGAGTACACCCTGGACAGCTCACCGCTGACGGCAGTGCAGCCTTCTCTTAACGAAAACCAGCAATGGTTCTTTTACACCACAGACAGTGGGAGACATGGTGTGCATTTGTTAGCTGCACTGGGGGGACAGCAGTGACAACCTGGTGATAGTGGGGTTCGAACCCCTGACCTTGGATCAGTAATCCAGTACCCTACCACCGGGCCACCACTGCCCCTTGCAAAAAAGTTATCAGTGGATTTTCTTGAAATTTTAACAAGAGGCAGAGCTTTGGACAATTAAGACTCCATTAGATTTTGGGAATGATCCAGATCAAATTCAGGATACAGGATTTTTTTTAAAGATTCTTTAACATTGTGAGACAGGACGATTTTTGCCATTTAGGTTCATAAGGGAAATTGCTGTCCGATACAATTTATTGTCATCAAGTTTTGGCAATTTTACTTTATGCAACCAATCAGTGAAGGATGGTGATGATGAACTGAACAATATCACAACTACTGTTTCTTTTTCCTTTTGGTTTATATATACAAAGCCATCCGAGTAGAAATTGAAAAGAAATGATTGTAACTTATTATTAGATGCAGTATCTAAACTATATGGCAAAAATGTGTGAAAATTTAATGGAAGGATTTCCCAGAGGAGGGGCAGTTAAAAGCAAGAGTAAATATGGGTGTGATGGTCAGATGTCCACTTATCTTTGGTTATATAGTGTGTATATACATATAACAGTAAACACATGCTCAATTCCTGCTTCCTGTTTTTAGATTACATGCATTTCATTATTACAATTCTCATCTGTTTTATGCATTAAATCTGGTTTATTGATGTGGCTAAACATAAGAAATGACATCATACACGTAAATATGCCTGTCGTTAGCCATATAACCCCACCCACTAGCCATGTAATCACACTCACTAACAGTATAACAACACCTACTAACAGTGTAGCCATCCACACTAACCATACTAACCAAACTAGTGGCTGCCACGATAACAATCCACCATCAGTGTAAGAGCCACCCTGAATCCTGCATCTGATCCAGCCCGGATATTACCTCTCACACACACACCTGTCTATTAAACTCACCTGTTACCTGTTAACCCCGCCCACCTCCCCCAGTGTATTTACACCTCATTCACTGCCACTTTTTGTCTGAGTTTTGTCTCTGACTCTCACTTTCGCCTCACTTGCTTATAGTAAATTAAGGATATATTATATAGTGCTATGAACAAGTATTTGCCCCCTTTATACTGTTTTTTTATTTATTCTGTAAATAAAAGGTCACAACAAACAGCACACTATGTCTAGAAAAAAATTTCCAAAAGTCTTTAAAAACAAAGTCCTTAAACTATATATATATGTTAAAAAAGGTGGTGGCGCGGCGTAGTTGTAGTTGTTAGCACATCCGCTTCACATCAAGAAGGTCCTTGGTTCGAGTCCCGGACTCAGCGAAGGCGTTTCTGTGTGGAGTTTGCACGTTTTCCCTGTGGTGTTCTCCGGGTACTCCGGTTTCCTCCAACAGTCCAAAGACATGCACATTAGACCAATTGGCTGTTCCAAATTGCTCCTAGGTGTGAGTGTGAGAGTGAATGGCTGTGTGTTGGCCCTGCAATGGCCTGGTGAGTTGTTAAGGGTGAACCCTGCCGGCTGAGATAGGCTCCAGCCTCCTCTCGCTCTATCTCTTAAACTCTGGGATTCCAGTGAATCACATTCAGAGTATCCTCTCCAAAAACATGGAGCAGTGGTGTGTAGAGTGTGTGTGTGTGTGTGTGTGTGTGTGTCTGTGTGTGTGTGTGTGTGTGTGTGTGTGTACACTATATCAACAAGCATTTATGTTCCTTCTGCTGACTGTATTAATACTTTTCCTGCCATTGGTCAACTTGAAAAGGACGTAATATGATTAATTAGACCAATCATGCTGCTCCCTTACTCTTATCCATGTGATGATACCACAATTATTTATAATCACATGTTCCTGTGCATTCACCTCGGGTTCCATTTTGAGTTCGGTTCCTTCCTGGTAACTTTTTGTAAGAGTCGCTGTTTTTCTCACCTCTGTCACATCTGGATTCCTGTTTATTTTTATTTATCACGGTCTGTTTCTGTGATTTTGTCACCGCAAAACCTATAAAAAGTAATTTAAACCTATCGCAAAGGTGCTAGACCTAAATCCAAACACTGCTGCACTCACTTTTTAAATGTATCATAACACTCTTTAGAGCTGCTGGCACTGATGAGAGGTCTCAGGTTAAATCTGTTTAATTTAGCCATTCCCAATTCTCACCTGTCAAGGACTAATTCTTTACCACCTCACAGTACTTCCTCCGAGGTCACATTTTACATTTTTCTTGTATGTATGAACCCACGAACGCCCATGATTGGCTAGTGGTAGAGTGACAGAACCTGTTTCTCTCTTTATAAAAGAGTTATCAGCTCTCCTGGCTGCATGCTTGATCCTGCGAACTCTCAGGTAATAGTGGTGCACCTTGTCACTGCTCCGCAGGGAAACACGATTTTCTGCCCTTTGTAGATCTAATCTCTTAGCATAACCTTCGCAATTGTTGTTCACACTTCCACTGACCTCCACCATCCACCCCCCTCCAAACACTCCCACCCTTCTCCAACACCTGTCTGACCGAGACATGTCCACACGGGCTTTGATCAGACCCTTGGCTTGCTCGTCTTCCATCTCTGTCCGACTGAATTAAAGGTTATGGCACCACAGGAGCGTAGAACCATGCTGATCCGCTGTTCTTCTGGAGAATTTCAACAACCGAGACCTGTTTGTTCTTCTTGTGTTTTCAGATATTTCCCAGTCAGGATTCTGTTCTGCAGCAGCAGCCTGAGCAAATCAAAGGTGACCTTTCGTTCAGTCTGATGGGAAGAGCCCTTTCGTCCTGTGCGTCTTGGAGACAGGTGCTGGATGCTGCCTGTTTCATGGCTCTCTGGTGCCAGGGTGCAGAGCTACAGGAAGATATTTATGCTTAAACTTCTTCAGCAGAAGATCACGTTGCTCCTGTAATCTTCTCGGATCTGAATCCTAATTTGTGCAATCGATCCATAAACGCTCAGAAACTCACAGTGCCACGCCATGGCACTCGGAGGAGCGGGACAGTTTGCAAAGAGTGAAAACATGATGAACTTCCAGAGTGGTTAGGTGTGTGGCTATTATCCCAGAGATCTTGAGTTCAAATCCAGGTCGATACATGCAGCCATTCACGGCTGGGAATCCATGGGAGCTGATTGGCCGAGCTCTCACAGGAGAAAGATACATTCACCGTCCTGTCATACATTCACATTCCCGTCATCAGGCAATCATGGTTGTCTGTAAGCTCATGCATACAAGGGGCAGATAGCGCTTTCCCTCCGACTGTGTTTTGCCGCCCCTGAATATGCATGCACAGCAAATTATAAAGATGTGGGTGACAGCGTCACAGGTGATGGAGGAGATACGTGCTTTCTCTCGCTTTTCCCTGGTTGGTGGTGGTCACTTGATAGGGAGGCAATGAGTACTTAATGAGTAATTGGGTACAACTAAATTAGGGGACAAAAATCAGGGGAAAACACGACACGCCGGCACAGATGTCGATTTAAGCCCTTTAATCTTCAGCATGTGGTTAAATGATCATCACATCATATTACAGAGGTTTAAAAAATCTTTTTCACTTCCACAGTGTCTGTCTCGAATAAATAATCAGTTGAGGATAATTAAAATGTTATGGGATTGAATTAAACAATTATTATGATAAACATTTTAAATCAGAGCGTAATTATATCACGTGATAGATCTACGAGTGAACCATAAACGCTGTACAGTGTTAATATAATATCGATATCGCTGTGTGTTAAAGCTGTAATTATTACCAGCTCGTTATATTACTGTGTGTTACAGCGCGTTAGGAAAATCGATAAACGTTTTAAACATGAAAGACGTTTCAGTTTTATTGCTGTAGCACTTGAAGCTTTATTTGAAGAAGATGTGAGGTTAAAGTCAGGACAGAGCCTCCTTAGTACCGCGCTAATGACCAGAAGATGATGGGTTCAAATCCCAGGGCTTCTGTTTATAAATTTTTTAATAAATTGAACAATATCATCGTTGAAAAATATATCACTGACACACGACGACTTAAGAGTCCCACGTAATAACTAAAAAACTTTTAAGCTGTTTTAAGTCATTTGTTCAACAGAAGGATTCCTCCAAAGGTCAAAACTAATCCCAGTTCTACTGTGTGCTAATTATAATCTGCACATGTGTCACAAAATCGTTTAAATACCTCCCTAATGAAAGAAATCTATCTTCTCCTTTCAACTGTATCTTTAGAATGCAGGAGAATTTATGATTCTCTCTCTCTGATTAATGATCACAATGTTATATTTATAGTATATATTTTAAATATTGTCCGACTAGATCATCAAAACCAGTGTTTTATATTGTATTGTAATTACTGGCTTCCGTGAGTCCATCCATTTGTTTGTTTGTTTGTTTGTTTTTCTGTGCTGACCACACCCATGCATGGATTTTCACCAAACTTGGTGGGAACACTCCCCTACCTGAGTCCAAGACAGGATTTGATTGTTGAATGTCTAGGTCAAAGGTCAAGGTCAGAACAGGGTTACAAAGATCGCTTATATCTTTGAAATGAGTGCTGATAGACATGCTGTTACTATTGAACACTAATAGGAAACCATACATGGACTTTCAAATAGAAGAGTTACCCTTGACCTTGACTGACCTTCAAAAGTCAAATCCCAGCCATTGTGTAAATCCTTCTAATGAGAGTTTACCACATTATACATCCTGTTGTTCAGATCCTGCAAAAACACTTCCAGGGTAACATAACCTGATAATGTCCCGTAGATGACCCACAGATGCTCATGATTGGCTGGTGTCACCATTAAGCTCCTCCGACTTGGGAGTACGGCAAGTTTTGTTCCTTTGTATCTCTAAGATTTCAACAGTAGACTGAGGTGTAGCATCTGAGCAACAAAATGATTGGTTGATTGTTAATACACAGCTCGTTTGAAAGCTTAGGGTTCCGAAAGTGATTAAAGAAATTATTTTGTTTGGATTATATTTCAAACATTTACCTTTTTATTATTTCTAAACTGTGATTGCATTTTGCAACAAGACTGATTAGTCTCTAGACCAAATAATTCCTGAAATATTGATCAGTATATAAGACTCTTTCTGCCTTTTCTTTATCTTTTGGACGCATAAAGGATTTTTACAGCCAACTATTTGCACTTAAATGTAGTTAATTAAGGAATCTTGGCACTTTATTTCACCACCTTTCCCTTAGCGTCTCCTGTTATCCGTTTTGGAACGAGTTCCCACGTAATTTGTTTTTTTTTTTTTAATCCAAGCCACAAACTCACTCTGCACAGGCCTTATTTCCGTTCTGTGCCGCTCTCTAACCAGCTCCAGGTGATGATGAGCAGCGTTCAGGAGCTGCGGCAGTTCGAAAACACACTTCCTGGAGTCTCTTGGGAATTTAAACGGAAGACCTCTGATATATTGTTTAATAAAATTCATTTTTAATCATCCTCTAAACGGGCTCGCAGCACCACAGGAGATAAAATGTTTGCCCGGGGGATGTGATGGATGGCGTTAACACTGAGATTGGATAGCCGGGGCATTGCGGATGACTGCGGTGCTCCTTCCCCAAAATCGAATCCCTCTCTTCTCCGTCTCCATCTTCGCTTTTTCATAATAAGGCACAGATTCTCTGATTAACTTTTAAAGCGTATCTCAGTCACATTTTAATTACCCTGGGTGTGCACTTAGACAGAAGTTCAATTAAAGCTCATGTATTAGTAATTAAATTCCAGGGGTCGGCTTTTCAGTCGGAGAAACGAGAGCGTCATCACACTCGCTTATCTGTCTCATTCCGAATGGTTAATTACGTGCCCCACTAGCCTTAACGACGATGGAGGACGCTATAAAACAGAGCTGATTTTTCGGAAGAACGTTTTACCAAGTAACCCACACACAGCGTCAGCAAATCTGGAGCAGGAAACGACTCGGCGAGGAGAGATCTGCTGATCCTGGAGAAATGGAATGTGAGGAATTTCCACGCGATAATTTTCGGACAAGAGCATATATCCAAATTAGTGTTCCAGGAAAACAGGAACAGCGCTCGTTCTTTTTAAATGCAAACTTTTCAACATGAAAATTAAGTCATAAATTATAAAGTTATTAATTCTAAAGCTAACTCGCTTTCAATTTGTTAAATAATATTTTTTCCGAGGAATATATTATCGATTTATGCCCCAGGGATGGATTCTTATTGGTCGATGATTTTATCCCGGAGTGTTAAGAGGAGAATATGATAATCACAAGTCCACCTCAACACCTTTTCTCATGAGTGTGGACCATGACCTTAACCTATTTTTTCAAAGTCAAATTGGGGTCACTTTTTTAAAAAAAATCAAAAAAACGTATCAAAATTGGCCTTCATCACACCAAACCCAATCCCATCTCAACATTGTCTCGCATAAGATCTGAGGAAAGTGACCTTGACCTACTTTTTCAAGGTCAAATTGAGGCAAAAATTGGCCTTCTCCATGCCATTTCTGATCACATTTTCACAGGAAATTCATATTTTAAAAATAAGTCCACCTTAACACCTTCTCACATGAATTATGGAGTATGTGACCTTGACCTGTTTTTTCAAGGTCAAATTGGGGTCACTTTTTTCAAAATTGGTCTTAGTTGCATGATCACTGATTCCCATATTAATATAAGTGCTTCATTTGAAACACAATTCCATCTCAACACCGACTGTGACCTTGACTTGTTTTTTCAAGGTCGAATGGAGGTCACAATTCGCCTTCGCCGTGCAAATACCGATCAGCTGCATTGGTGGCGCATCTGAATCCATTGGATTAACTTGTTTCCAACAGTAATGCAGATTTATATAAATGGATTCATCATATTAATTCTTCATCACTTCTATAGTAACAGATCGTTCATGGGGTTGTGTGCGGTGAATCCTTCACTAACAATTAACAGCCTAAAAATTATTTAATATGGTGAAATTTTATGTTTCTATGTTTATTTAATTTGTTTTATTTAGATTATAAAAGGGCGACATGGTGGCGCAGTGGTTAGCACGTCCGCCTCACAGCAAGAAGGTCACAGGTTCGATTCCCGGGCTCGGGGCGTTTCAGTGGGGAGTTTGCATGTTCTCCCTGTGCTTGCGTGGGTTTCCTCCAGGTACTCTGGTTTCCTTCCACAGTCTAAAAACTTGCACAGTAGGCTAATTGGCTGTTCCAAATCGCCCCTAGGTGTGAGAATGAGTGTGAATGGTTGTGGCCTGGCGAGCTAGCTGTACAGGGTTACATATAGTTATAGCTTATAGCTGTACCTTCGCCCAGAGTCGGCTGAGATGGACTCCAGCGTCTCGGCGACTCTAATTAGGATTAGAAAATGAATGAGTGAAGAAATAAATGAATGCCTCCTCCGTTGTCACTATTGGAATCTGTGACATGACAAAATGTTTTTTCAAAAAAAAAAAAACATAAAACAAACACTTGAAAAAAAGAGTAAATATGAAACGTTCATTCTGTAAGAATCAAAGCATCCGCTGTTTCTGTTTCATCACTAACCCGAGGAACACACACAGGACATGTTGAGTTTGACATCAATTTATACTCACTTTTGTACTTCTCAAGGTCTGCCATGTTTGCTTTTCTCAACAGATCAATTTTATATCCAGCGAGTACCTCCTGAAGCTGCTGTACGCATGCTGATAAGCTAACGTGTAGCCTGAGAGATGACAGATGTTAGCCTTTTAGCACTGAAACCCCCCTCCGCGCAGGTAGCGCTAAGTTTATTAACCCAAACCGCAGCGTTGAGACAGAAGAACATTCCGAAGACTTAAAGCTGTTTAAATCGGGAACAGAGCGAAACCTTCCTCCTAGAAAAAAAAATCACATGAAATGTACTTTAATAATTCAGTGATGAAATGCTTTAATTTTCCCGCAGAGTTATTTTCTCATTATCCATCAGCGTGCGCCTCGCGGTGTATTAAACGTCACCAAGAACCAGTTTATTAAAGATAAACCTTGAGGTCGGAACTGGAAGTGGCATAGCGTTAGAACACACACACAGATTAAAGTTGTAAATACAGAGCCAATAGCAAACAGCTCGGGTTTATTCCTGTTCAAAAACCTCATAAGTCCTGGAGGTCAATAATAATAATAATCATCATCATCATCATCATCATAATCAAATCAAATCAAATCAAATCAAATTCAAATCAAATTCAAATTCAAATTTATTGTCACATACAAAATCATACACAGTACAATATGTAGTGAAATGCTTGTTACGACTGTCCTAAAATTTGAAGAATAAACTATCAACCAAGAAGAGAAGAACAATAACTATAACTATTTAAAGGACTTTATAGTTAAAGGTCAATATAAATAAAAAAATGCAAAGTAGATAATAAAATAAAATAAAATATTAAATAAAATATAGGATACAAAAATATATAAAATGAAATATAAATGCAGTGGCGATTTTACAAGTAATATTGTCTGTAAAGTGTCAAGTGTCTGTGTGCAAAGTCAAGTGTAATAATAATAATAATAATAATAACTAGAAAATTTCCTGAAGAAATTTTGAGAATTGGCTGCAACTGCTGCCGGAAAATAGGTGAAAACTGGCGTACTGAAGTGTAGAACACAAAAAAATTCCTCACAGTTTACAGGTTTGTAAGTCGCTGTGGAAAAACAGGTGGTGATAAATCAAAGAATCAAAGCGTACCTGCTCCAACTGTAACTGTAACCGTTACTGTGGGGTTTAAACCAAAATCTATGCCAGGACTATTCAATTAATTTGGAAGGAGAGCAGCGTCATGAAATGAGGGGAGGAGAGGAGATGCCTCGAAAGGTGATTGGTCTGCAACAACAGGATGACAAAACGGGGCGGGGCAAACGTTATGAAAAAACAGTCTGTGGGTGTGTGTGTGTGTGTGTGTGTGTGTGTGTGGGTGGGTGGGTGGGTGTGTGTGTGTGTGTGTGTGTGTGTGTGTGTGTGTGTGTGTGTGTGTGTGTGTGTGTGTGTG
>JBCNYH010000008.1:32381652-32392802 GCA_039654325.1 Tandanus tandanus
TGTGTGTGTGTGTGTGTGTGTGTGTGTGTGTGTGTGTGTGTGTGTGTGTGTGTGTGTCTGTGTGTGTGTGTGTGTTGGCCCTGAAATGGTCTGGCGAGGTGTACAGGGTTTAGGACAAAGCGGCTGAATGAATAATGAATTGGAGCGCTGAAATGTTTTTTGTTGTTGTTGTTGGTGTTGTTTGTTTGTTTATTTATGGTGGAGGAAAAAAACAGGAGAATTGAATTGAAAGCAAGTTTAGTCCACGCCCAATTTTTCTAAAAATGCTCACAACAATCTCTACAGCAGCGTTTTAATTTAAACTTAAATATTAAGGATTAAAACATTCCTCTTATTCCACATGGTGGTGTTTTTTTTTCAGTTCATAGTTTCTGTTCAAATACAGTAATACAGTTATTATCCTGACCAACAGATGGCGATGTAGAGCTCAAGAATCAGTTCCTCCTTTAGTTCCTCTGTCCACGATTGAGATATTCATCATCTTTAATTCTCTCTGAGTGAAAAAATAAATAAATAAATAAAATCAAATTCCAACATGGAGCTGGTCCGAAGCTCCAGGGGTATTTTAACCATCTTTATGTCAAGGTGGTCGAACATACAAGCAACTGCTCCAAAAGTATGTCATCTGGGTTAACAGGGTGGGCAGCAGGCGGCCCAGGCCGGGTGGCATGTCATGATTAGAGCAAAGCAAAACCCCACCCACCTCCACCCATATCACTGACCTCACAGCGGTTGAAGTGAGACAAGGGGGGGTGAGAAGGTTCAGTGGTTAAGGCTCTGGATTACTGATCCGAAGGTTGGCGGTTCAAGCCCCAGTACCATTGAGCTGCCACTGTTGGGTCCTTGAGCAAGGCCCTTAATCCCCAGTTAATGTAAGTCACTCTGGATAAGGGTGTCTGCCAAATGCTGTAAATGTAAATGTGAGGTTGTTATGACCTAGAAAGCTGAGTGACGGGATAAAAAAAGAAGATGATTAATCAGATTTTATCTTTCTCTCTTCCTCTTATAAATACAGAACTAATACAGTTGCGGAATGTTTGAGAGTACTTATATAAAAAAATATATTAATTCACTTTTAATTTTGGTCATTGGAGTGTGCAATAGTATTTTAATGTTAAAATGCAATAATATTTCTACAGGCAATAATCTGCAGCATGGTGGCGTAGTCCCTTAGCATGTCCACTTCACAGCAGGAAGGTCCTGGGTTCGAGTCCTGGGCTCGGCGAGTGGGTTTCTGTGTGGGTTATGTCCTCCCAGTGCTTGCATGGGTTTCCTCCGGGTACTCTGGTTTCCCCTAACAGTCCAAAGACATTAGGCACATTAGGCTAACTGGCTGTTCCAAATTGCCCCTAGGTGTGAGTGTGAGTGTGAGTGTGAATGGTTGTGTGTGTGTTGGACCTGCAGTATACTGGTGGCTGTTCAGGATGCACCCTTAACCTCGTGTTGGCTGAGATAGGCTTCATCCTCCCTGCGACCCTAATAGGATCAAGGGATTTCAGCAAATGGATGGATGGACGAAGATCAAAAAGATGTTAAAATCTGTCATGGGAAGTATCTGATAATTAATTTTGTTGGTAGTTAGTAAATATCTTTATCACATTAGCGGCTATCCCACTCCCGTCCCGGGGGCGAGCCAGGGCCATCTCAATGCAACCCGAGCCTGGAGCTTTAACCCTCAAGCGTAAAACTCATTTGCGTTTCTATTGTATGTAGGACAGCGGTCTCCATGGTATCCATGCTACATGGCGACAGACAGGGTCCCAGCAATGGACAGCACGGTTTATATAAATCTAATGTGGAAATATATTATCATGAGTCCACAAAATATCCAGAATACCAGAAACATGAATCCTAAATGAGTTTAAGAGCCGTGTGATTTAAATAAGGCCACACGAAAACTTGTGCATGCTCAGTGAGGTCATGTGACATTCAGGGTTCACTGCATCCATGACAGAACGTCCTGTAACATAATTAGCATCTCATGTGGAAGTGTCTAAACGTGTTCCAGCATAAATACAATCAGTAAAAATATGGGTGTCATCTGTTTCACACTAAGACACACAAATCAATCATTTACCAGAAGATTATGAGAAAGACGACACTGCGTGCTGAACGGGAACGCCTACTGAACTCGTTATTCAGGTTCAGGTGTCTCTTCTCATGAACTCGGTCTGTGAGGTCGCACGGTTAATTACAGAGTGTTCTTGCCATAAATAAGTCTCTGTTGTTGCTATAGTTGTTCTTTTTGTGTTGTTGTTGTTATAAACCAAGATTAAATTAGGACATGCAACTTCTTTGGGTGGTTGGTTTGGGCACAAGCCTGCCTTAGTGAATCACATGTGAGTAACCATCCCACCAGTTCACCTCTGTTCAAATTTAACGTCTTAAACACTAATGCTAGCTAAAATTAGATTAGAATCGGCTACAAGGAAGAGTGAGAGGAATTAAAACACTATTTTAGTGCATTTTCACCTCCACCAAGATGGGGTCAGATTGGTCGGTTGTGTGTGTGTGTGTTAGCACCGTAACTCAAAAGCTAACGGACGGATTTGCACAGAAATGTATCTTATCAAAGAACTGATAAAATGTTGAACGTGATCCGGATCCAGGTCGATGACAGGTTTTGAAGGATTTTTTAACATCGCGCTGTAGGGTAACCCTGAGTTTACACTGGGGCACAATGTCCGCGCTCTCCACGATCTCCAAATTAAAAAAAGCGTGTAGCTCCATGGTTTATGAGCACGCTTGGAGCATGATTGGGGTATAAAAAAGAAGGCAGGGTGCATCCAGGAGATGAAACTTGAAGGAATCGTGTTGCCAACTTCATCAAGATCCCCTACGATGGTGCATCAAGGTTTGTTTCACTCTGTTACGGTCCGTTAAGCTCTACTGCGCTCTACTATGATTCCCACGTTCCATTATGGGTAGCTTCAAATCATAATACATCATAATAATCGCGGGAAAATTTTTGACAGTCAAAAAATTTTGCCACAATCAGCGCAATCATCACGAATCCATCAAGTTCCCTCAAGATCATCACGAACCCATCAAGTTCCCTCAAGATCATCACAAATCCATCAAGTTCCCTCAAGATCATCACGATTCCACCAAGTTCCCTGAAGATCATCACAGATCCACCAAGTTCCCTCAAGATCATCACGATTCCACCAAGTTCCCTCAAGAATATCACGAACCCACCAAGTTCCCTCAAGATCATCACGAACCCACCAAGTTCCCTCAAGATCATCACGAACCCACCAAGTTCCCTCAAGATCATCACAAATCCACCAAGTTCCCTCAAGATCATCACGAATCCATCAAGTTCCCTCAAGATCATCACAATTCCACCAAATTCTCTCAAGATCATCACAAATCCATCAAGATCATCACGATTCGATTTTCCCGCGCACTCATCGCTATTCTCTCAAATCGTGGAGATCGCAGACATCATGCCCCAGTGTAAACCCAGGGAAAGGAGATGGAAATCACCCATAATGTGCGGGGAGAAAAACATACAGAGCTATAATTCTACATTATCTGCCATTATAACCCATGTAAAGAAGAGACTGCACTACCTTGGTGGAGGTCTGCACTCCCTGAGTGCATTTCTACAGTAGTCTGTGAACTAGCAGAATATGAGAAAACACCAACACCTCCGCCAAGCCCAAAAAATAAAAAATAACATTCAGCTGGGAGAACATCTAGCAACTAACTAAGTGAACTGATATCAGGTCTGTAAGATGATTAGCTATAAAAGGGATGTGTTAGAGAGGCAGAGTCTGTCAGAAGTGAAGATGGGCAGAGGCTCTCCAATCTGTGCAAGAGTGCGTAAAAAGATTGTGGAATACTTTAAAAACAATGTTCCTCAACGTCATCATCTACAGTGCATTACATCCTCAAAAGATTCAGAGAAACTGGAGATATCTCTGTGCGTAAGGGACATGGCCCAAGACCTTTATTGGATGCTCGTGGTTTTCGGGCCCTCAGACGACACTGCATCTCTCATTGGCATGATTGTGTCAATGACATTACTGAATGGGCCCCGGAATACTTCCAGAAACCACCGGCGGTAAACACAGTCCGCCATGCCATCTGCAGATGCCAACTAAAGCTCTATCATGCAAAAAGGAAGCATTATTTGAAGATGGTCCAGAAGCGCCGTCGTGTCCTGTGGGCCGAGAGTCATTGGAAAGGGACTCTTTCAAAGTGAGAAAGTGTTCCATGGTCAGACAAGTCCAGATTTGACATTCTTGTTGGTAATCATGGATGCCGCGTCCTCCGGGCTAAAGAGGAGGGAGACCTTCCAGCGCGTTATCAGCGTTCAGTTCAAAAGCCAGCAGCATCTCTGATATGGGGTGCATAAGTGCATACGGTATGGGCAGCTTGCATGTTTTGGAAGGAACTATGAACGCTGAAAGATATATAAAGGTTTTAGAACAACATGTGCTCCCCTCCATGTGGCTTCATCCGAAAAGAGTCCGGGTGCTGAACTGGCCTGTCTGAAGTCCAGATCTTTCACCTATAGAGAACATTTGGTGCATCTTTAAACGAAAAATACGTCAAAGACGACCACGGACTCTTCAGCAGCTGGAAACCTGTATCACGCAAACATGGGACCAAATTTCAACACCAAAAACTCCAGAAACTCAGAACCTCGATGCCCAAACGTCTTCAAACCGTTTTGAACAGAAGAGGAGATGCTACACCGGGGTAAACATGCCCCTGTCCCAACTATTTTGAGACCTGTACCACGCATCAAATTTGCTCATCTTGTGCATAAAATTGTAAAATGTATCAGTTTAAACGTTTGTTGTGTTATCTATGTTCTGTTATGTATAAAATATTGGCTCATGTGATTTGAAAGACTTTGAGTTTTCATTTTATTTAAATTTAAAGAACGTCCCAACTTTTCCAGAATTCGGGTTGTAGAATTTGATCCGGATCATCTCGGAGTCTTCCGTTTTCAGTTTTTTTGTAATCCTGCTAACAAACTAACCAAACGTAAAACATTACCTCATTGGTGGAGGAAATTAACTAATAATCACCTGTTCTGTGTGTGACTTGGTAAAATGTATCCAAAGCTCAAATCTGTTTATTTAAATGACTTTTATTTGAATCGCAGGAACCAGGTCCGTCGTGTGAGCCGCGATGTCTGTGACGAGTCTGTAATTTGGACAGTCATGTCGGTGACCCGTTCTCTGTCCAGTCCATGACCCGGTTTCTGATTACATCACGGTGATTGGTTTGGTCATTGTGTTTATCCAGCGGAGCCTTCGCAGCTTGTAATCATAGCGATTTTTAAATAAAGTTTTGTCTATGGCTGGGTGTTATATAATTGTACACTCCGAGTCCCACGCCCAGTTCCTATCAGCCTGCTTATCAGCGTGTACAGCCTCGAGAATCGCCCACTGTTCTGCACCAAAAACAACAACAACAACAGAAATATAAACATGATCACCCACAGCAGCGTGAAGTCCGTTCAGTTTCCTTAAAGCTTACAGTCTGGGTTTAGTGCTAGTTTTTACCGTCTTTGCTAACCTCACTGTTTGGCTCTGAACATTTGAGAGAATTTTTTTTTCAGTGTGTGTGTGTGTGTGTGTGTGTGTGTGTGTGTGTGTGTGTGTGTGTGTGTGTGCAAGGGAAAGGTTTTTATTCCACAGAATTGTCGCTTACTTTCCAATCGCTAACCACATCCACATAGTCTGCTAACGCCTCCGCGACCTCGGAATACGCGCATTAGGATAATTAAACACAATTACCAGGATTCTCTCTCTCTCTCTCTCTCTCTCTCTCTCTCTCTCTCTTGCACTCTCTCACACGCACACACACTCAGACGCACGCACGCAACATGTTGCATATTGATTTGCATGAACACCATCATCTCTCTTACACACAGTAAACAAACTGTTTCTCTTCTCTTTCTGCATGCTGTAGTTCTCTCTCTCTCTCTCTCTCTCTCTCTCTCTCTCTTTTTTATTAAAATTAGAATTGCCTTCGGAGGAATGAACGGGATCTTTAAAGGCAGTTGGGAGACAAGATGAGAAATGACACAAAGAATCTTCATTTCACTGAATAAAAGAGCAACCTCACAATAAGATCAGCTTTTTGTTTCCTGAACATGTTTCCTGTCGCGCTTTCACTTTCTTCCTGTCATTGTAAAAATACTTTCATTCCTCTGATGAAACCCTACACTGTCAGGCTCCATTATAAGTGTTTCATCATACAGTACTAACTTACACAGTGTGTGACTCAGAGTCAGAGTCAATACCGTGACCAGGAAGCCACCACCTCTCTAAAATAATCAACTTAATATATATATATTTTTACATTTGTAATATTTTCATGCAGTGAATGCCTCATTTCTTTTTCTTTCCCTGAAATTAGCTCCGCCCCCATCCGATTTCCTTAAAAGGATAACTCAAACAACGTACACATTCTGCATTCGAATTACACGTGTTCATTTGTTATTACCTCCTCCAGTTAGCTTACGTTTTACGTTTTTATGAAATTTTTACCAGAGGCGGGGCTTTAAAAAAAGACTCCATTATGTTTCGGAGCAAATTCTGAATCCAGGAATTTTTTGTAACGATTGTTTAACACTGTATTACAGCAGGTCCAGTCGGGATGTTATGTACTTCCTGTTTTGTTTTTAATAATTTTATTTATTTATCTATCTATTTATTTATTTATTTATTCATTCATTTGTTTTCTTTTGCTTGGCAGAGCTTTGCGCTCTCCAAGTGCTCTTGTTTTATTTTGTTCTACTGAGTATCTAATCACTTATGGTCACGAGCTTTGGATAGTGTCCGAAAGAACAAGATCGCGGATACAAGTAGCTTGTAGCTTCCTTTGCAGGGTGGCGAGGCTCTCCCTCAGAGATAGGGTGAGAAGCTCGGCCATCCGGGAGGAGCTCGGAGTAAACCCGCTGCCCCTGATTGGAGGATTGAGAGGAGCCAGTTGAGGTGGCTCGGGTATCTGATTAGAATGCCTTCTGAACACCTCCCTTGTGTGGTGTTTCGGGCATGTCCAACTGGGAAGAGACCCCGGGGTCGACCCAGAACACGCTGGAGGGACTACATCTCTCAGCTGGTCTGGGAACTCCGCAAGAGCTGGAGGAAGTGGATGGGGAGAGGGACATCTGCACCTCACAGCTGAGGCTGCTGCCCCCGCGACCCGACCCAGGAACAAGCGGAAGAATATGAGGATGATGATGATGAAGATGAAGTAGCTAATCCAGTGGAATTTGGACATGATCCGATCTGCCGCCAAAGGCTTTAATAATCTGTTCAATCCATCCATTTGCCAAACAACTCCATCTCACCAGGGACTCTGGTGAAACCTACACAAGTGCATGAAAACATACAAACTCCACACGGAAACGCCCTCGCCGAGTTCGGGACTCGAACCCAGGACCTTCTTGCTGTGAGGCGGACGTGCTAACCACTTTTGCTCTCATTCTTCTTATTAAAGGCTTTAATATGCCAGTAAACGATGTTCCATCAGAGGTTTAAGCTCCTGATATCCCTCTTTCTCTCTTTCCCAGCTCATGTCTCCAGCACTTTTTTTCTGTCACTCCTCTCTTTCCCTGTCTGTCTGCACTTTAATTTCTCTCCTCTGCACTCAGACAGTAAGAGTGAGACATGTATTTAGACTGATTGCACTCACCCGCAGCACAGGCGGAGCTTAATTACACATTCTTTATTTTATAGAACTCTGAATAAGAGACTATTTTAGTCTCATGCACTCTAAATGAACCCCTTAAATTATAGTAACAGATTTACAGAGTGCAAAAGAGCACAAACTTTTGCATGGGCAGTACGGTGGTGTAGTGGTTAGCATGTCCACCTCACAGGAAGAACATCCTGGGTTCAAGTCCTGGGCTCGGCAAAGGAGTTTGCATGCTGTTTTCGCATGGGTTTCCTCGAGCTACTGTGGTTTCCTCCTCCAGTCCAAATACATGCAGAGTAAGCTGAATTGGCTGTTCCATATTGCCCCTAGGTGTGAGTGTGGGTGTGAATGGTGGTGTGTGTGTGTTGGGCCTGCGATGGACTGGCGAGCTGCTCAGGGTGCACCCCGCCTTCACCCAGAGTCGGCTGAGATAGGCTCCAGCCTCCCTGCGACGTTAATTAGGATTAAGCGAAATGAATGAACTTTTGCATTTAATCTCCAAATCCTCAAACAAAGCACAGCATGAGATTTTTATTTTTTTTTTCTCCCTTCAGGCCAGTGTTCACTGTGTCTCATGACGTTATAACTGAATCTATTCATGCCCGGAGTAAAGAAAAGCTGCCAAAGACCTCAGAAAGGACAAATGCCAGGATTACACACACCCTACGCGAGCTATATGTCAGTGCGGTACAGAGAAGGGAGCGCATGGCATCCAGAAACATGTGCCAACACCTTATGAAAGCGTCTTTCATAATCCCTCATTCAGTAATGAGCACACGAGCAGACATCGCAAACAATGGTGAAGTGGCCCGAGGATAAATTCACCATTTAAATATCGATAACAACACAGAATCACACACTATTTATATTTAAAGGGATCTGCCTCAGTGGAAGTGACGCCTCACCTTCCCCAATGAGCTCACTTTAAGTATATGAACTGATCCGAGTCACTTCGCAGTGTGTTTACTCCTAGTTAGAATTCAAACACAGCTAATGATTCAGTTTGGTTCAGTTTGTTCAAATGAGTTCAATGAGTTGATTCATTATTTATAGCACTTTATGTTTTTATATTTTATATTAATTCAGGATTGAAACACAGCAGATTTATGATTTATTTCAGACAGTGTTGTTAAAATGAGTCAATTCATCATTCAAAGAATGTATAGTGTATTATTTACTGTTAATATAGAATTCAAATACAGAAACTGATTCATTTTGTGCAAATGTAGACAAGGATGTTTAAATGATTTGATTCATCGTTTTATATTATTTTGTATTATTTCAGAAATAAACAAGCAATTGATTCGTTTGAGCAAATTCAGAAGAATTTGTTCAAATGAGTCAAATAAGTCGACTCCTTATTCAAAGCATTTTCTATTATTTTATATTACTTCAGAATTGAAACACAGCAACTGACTCTTTTGACTCATTCAGACAGTGTAGTCCAAATGAGTCAATTCATCATTTAAAGTGTTTGTGCTGTATGGTTTAGTGTTATTAAAGACTAAATACAGGAAGTGATTCATCTGAGTTAATTTAAATGAGTTTTTTTTTTTTAAGTATTAAACTTAAATTGAATTAAATCATATTTGTTTTCTACTTTTATCCTGATATAATTATTTAAATACAGAAACTGATTAATTTGTCTGAAATCAGATTCAAAATGCTGTTCAAATGAGTTGACTCATCATTTAAAGCTTTTTATATTTTCAGAAGTCCGATTAATACATTTTAGGCAAATGTAGACAAGGTTGTTTAAATAAGTAAATTCATCATTTAAAGTGTTTAATATTATTCTGTATTATTTAATAATTAAACAACCAACTGATTCGTTTGAGTAAACTCAGAAGAGTTTGTTCAGATGAGCCATTTAATCTGCTGTTTGAAAAAAGAGCCTGTGGTATGTTTTGTTATGGTCGTAACCAGTAACTGGTTGTACAGCACAGTACAGATGAGAGACGACTAAAGAAAGTCTTACAGAATTAGCAGTGACAGACTAAAAACAATACATGTCTTTATCTCAGTCTTTCAGAAAGTAAAACTTTATTTAGATTCAGTTGTCAAAAGGCCTGAGATCGTTGTAGTTTATAACTAATGGGTCAATGTGCTAAACTTAAACAATAGAACAATAAACTGTTTATATGGAAATACACAGTAAACTTTATATCTTAGCAACACCAGTTCTTTTATATAGTTTCTCCCTTTTTTCTCTTTAGCTGCTTCTTAAAATAAAATAAAAATAAACTGAGAGATTTTTTCTTCTTCTCTGTGAGCTGCACCTTCAATATTTCACACAATGTAAGAAAAAAATACATAAAAGCTAAATATATAGTAGATAATCTAGCATTAAGAGTAAGCAAGCATGAAATAATGGGGATAATAATTACAATTTAAAAGTAAAATGCTAATAATAAATACCAGAAGGTCATCAGTTTTACATGAAATCGCTCGTAGCAGATTAGGAGTCGATTCACCTGAACAGATTAACCAGCTGACTCATAGAAATTTCTATTGTTGCTATAATTTTTATTTTGGTTTGTGTTTTTTTCTTTTAATTTTGATAACCCACATAACAAGTGATTCATTTCTGTTCAGTTGCCGAATCTGTTAAATTGTCTCATTTCACCTGAATCAATTGCGCTTACACAAATGAATCAATTCAGGCAAATGAATCACTGAACTACAAGATACTGAAAGAATCAATTTGTACAAACTGAATCAATTTATACCTTGAGAAGGAGACAGAAAAGCATTTTTCTAAAGCATAATAACTGGTCAATATTCATGAGGTGGGCGGAGTCAGAGGTGAGACATTTATTTAAAGTTGCAGCAAACTTTGCGTCCTTTTAAGGGCTGAGGGGGTCTGTAGTTATCACACATAGCATGAGGTTGCTCTCCCTCCGAGCTGAACAACAGACTGCGGAATTTCTCCATCTAAAGAAGGAGAAACAAGAAAAACATTTTAGAAAAACTTTGCAAACGTGACATGCACAAACACGAACAGTGCGGAAACTGTTAATGCGGAAAGACAGACTGTCATATTCATGTCAAGCCACGCTTTATCCCTGCTAGCTATTCTCAGCTTTGACCTTTAATATACACACACACACTTCCATACAGCACAGGAAACTTTATTTCATCCTGTGTTGTTGTAAACTTTCAAAAAACTTTTAAGAAACCCTTCAAGAAACCTGCAGAGCTGAGCCCACTTCCTGTTTGCACTAAAAGCACCAACTCACTTCCTGTGTATGCCACAGACCTCAGCCATCACCTGACCTTCTGGTAAAACACTCAGTATGAACATATTAACTTAAAAATAAACCTGATTAAAAAAATGTAAAGGTTTGTAAAATTTCTTTTGATTTGTTGCCTTGTGTTTAGTCAGTTTCCTTTGATCTGTTTCATTTGCGTGCCGGCAACTGCTTGTCGGCGTTCTTAACCTAGCTTCTTCCCTCCGATTTTAGGATTTAATTTTAATTTCG
>JBCNYH010000008.1:32404302-32415957 GCA_039654325.1 Tandanus tandanus
GTGTGTGTAGCGAGTGTGTGTGTAGCGAGCATGTGTAGTGTGTGTGTAGCGAGTGTGTGTGTAGCGAGTGTGTGTGTAGCGAGCATGTGTAGTGTGTGTGTAGCGAGCATGTGTAGCTTTTTTCCCTCTTCTCCATCACTGTAGGTGTTTAATCCGATCCCGGTGTGTTTTTCATTGACGTCTATCCTTCATCAGGGCCAAATTTCTGGCCACAGCTTTATTGTGTGTTAGCGAATTTTGCTGGCGGACCATCACATAGACGGCTACATCAGTGTTAAAGCTGTACTGGGAATAAATCAGCACCGGATTGGGAAGTCAGGGTTAGAGAGGGTAGAAGGGTGCCAGTACTTTGTGCAGAGTAACAGAAGGACTGAATGTTCCTTAATCGTACACCTATAAAGTGACCTACGAGGTGTGGTGTGAAGAAACGTCGGCTGGGGAGCTGCTTTATTTGGTAACGGGGATAAAATAATCTTGTTAGCGGCGTAAAGCTCAATTAAGAGAATAATCAGATTAAAATAATACGCCTGTGGGTGAGGCGCCGCCTGCGACCGCCACGTCCTTGCAACTTTTTCTAAAGTGACTCAAAATAAAGTGGGAAAAAAAGCTTTTCAAACTATTTGTTCATGCAAATATGCATGGTTTATTATAGGAGGCGGGACGGCAGAGGATGAAGCTCACTCCTGTGTGTGTGTGTGTGTGTGTGTGTATGTGTGTGTGTGTGTGTGTGTGTGTGTGTGTGTGTGTGACAGAACAATGCGTCAACCTGACTGCCGTAATGCTGTATGACTTTCAATTTGATCAGCTCCTGTCACATGATTCGGCTGAGCTGACACACTTTCAGGGTAAATTATGATCACATGGCACAGGGACGCTTCTCTTTACGGCGTGTTATGACCTCATCAGAGTGCATTAAACGCTCCGTAATGGACTAATGAACAGGATCGCACTCACACTGACCACAAGGATCGATTTCTGCCAAGCGCACTCATGGGAGCATCTCGAAAACCAAACAGTGTTATCATACACTACAGGGCCGTATTTCAGAGGAGGGAGATCGTTCTGCCGGCGTCGTTGGATAAAACTCATCCTCATAAAATGATCCAGCACTTTTATACAGACTTCATGTCAGGAGTTCTTAAAAACTTTCTGAACTTGCATGTACACCAAGGATGGGAATCACCAGGGATATCCCGATACGATATTATCAACGATTCCGTGGGACCGGTTTGGTTTGATTTGTATCGTGATTCTGTATCACCATTCCAGGTGGAGCCTGTCTCAGCCAACTCTGAGCGAAGGTGGGGTACGTCTTGAACAGGGCCAACACACACACAAACACAACCATTCCCATTCACATTCACACCCAGGGGCAATTTGGAACAGCCAGGAAGCCTATTGTGCATGTCTTTGGACTTTTGGAGGAAACCGGAGTATCTGGATCATGCAGACTCCGCACAGAAACACCCTCACTGAGCCCGTGACCCGAACCCACGACCGTCTTGTGCTGAGGCGGACATGTTGACCAGTACACCGTGGTTGTGCACATGAAGCGTTTCTCGGGACTCTACAGTAGAACCAGGACACGCTGCCACAAACACCGATCCTGGTGCCAAAAGTGTGACATCACGTGGTATACTGACTCATGAGAGCTACCACACACACCCCTGATTGACCGTACGCTCCTGATGAACTTTTGGAACGCATCTTGTAATGTTAAGGTTTCTATAGTAACAGCTCGTTCACCGATGCTTGTTCGCCCATTCAGATGATCCATATTACATGTGGCCAGGCGGCACGGTGGTGTAGGGGTTAGTATGTCCGCCGGGCTCGGCGAGGGCGTTTCTGTGTGGAGTTTGCATGCTCTCCCTGTGCTTGCGCGGGTTTCCTCTGGATACACCGGTTTTCTTCGACAGTCCAAAGACATTCACATTACGCTAATTGGTTGTTCCAAATCGCCCCTAGGTGTGAGTGTGAGTGTGTGTGTGTTGCCCTGTGATGGACTGGGGAACTGTTCAGGGTGTTGCCCAATGTCGGCTGAGATAGGCTCCAGCCTCCCTGCGACCCTAATTAGGATTAAGTAGTTACCACCACTTCCGAACCGGACGTGCCGCTATGGAAATTATAACCAACCATGAGCTGGTGATGTTACAGAACCTCCCCCAAGCACGTCACGCTCCTCCCCTTTAATTCTGACGTCACATCATATCAGTCATGTTCCCTGTTGGTGGATCAAGCCCAAGACTCAAGCCTCCTTGCGCCGCGTCCCTTACCGGGCTAATAATAGCGTTGATATGTATTTCGGCTGCAGCTGGAGGAGGTGGGGGGTCTGCATGCTAATGAAGGTTTCTGTTCTGCGTTCTGTCTGTGTCTTGGCGAGTTTTTGCACTCTGAACAGGTGGTATTTATGCTTCACAAGGTGGGAGGATGATTCACAGGAGGGAAAAAAAAGTGGTGCTCTCAGTATAGCGGGGCCGTTGCGTCACAAATCGAGCTGTGAATCACACAAGAGCTTCGTGTGTCAGGACTGACTGTACACGGAGGAGAAGAGGAAGGAGACGGAGACGGACGTGGTGAAGTACGGCGGGGACGTATGTGCCCTGACGCCATCTCAATAGATGAATTTTGGAAATGTGTATATAAACCTGGCGGCATGGTGATGTAGTGGAGTTTGCATGTTCTCCCTATGCCTGCGTGGGTTTCCTCTGGGTACTCTGGTTTCCTCCCACAGTCCAAAGCATGCACATTAGGCTAATTGTTTTTTTCTAAATTGCCCCTAGGTGTGAGTGTGATTGTGAATGGTTGTGTGTGTGTTGCCCTGTGATGGTCTGGTGAGCTGTTCAGGGTGTACCCCGCCTTCACCCAGTGTCGGCAGAGAGAGGCTCCACCCTCCCCGCGACCCTAATAGGATTGAGCAGATTTTTTTAGCTACAGGATCTCATCTCAGGGTGAACCTCTGACATCAATTGTGTAACTCTGTGAATTTCAGGCACCGGTCGGTCCAAAAGCGTGCCAGAACCACGAGGTTATGTATAAATGATCACGACTGAAACACAGAAGTATCAGGTATTGAGGGCGAGTATCTGTGCTTAAAAAAATAAACAGGATGATTGCATCTCTTTCTAGAAAAACAAGTGGGAGGCCGCAAAATGACACTGGAGTGAAATTCACACCGACATCATCATCCTGCTTATCAACAGGGAGCACCTCCACCAGAGAGGTATCCAATCCACTCCTAAACCCCCCAAGTGGCTCTCTGTGCTCCGAACCCTTTCGGATCCACCAGCGGGTCAAATGTAGGTCAAAACCCTCCAGCGTTCTGGATAAACCCCCAGCTCGACGCCGTACGCCCCTCTCCCAAGGCTCCTGTACGCTCATCCGGAGCCGGAACGGTAAAGTTGATGTAATCGCTCATCTACGGATAAATCCTGACAGATGTTTTTTTTTCACGCCTTCTCCGAGACTGCAAATGAAGGAGTGTGAAGACGGTGCCAACTTCAAAAGTGTTTCATTCGCACCGTTTACACAATACCTGTAAAATATCACAGAGATTAAAACACAGCTGCTCTTAATAGTGTTAATAACGTCACTCTGTTCGACACTAAAGTTTGATGGCTGACAGTTTGATTCGGTAGAGAGAATAGGGGCGGCACGGTGGCATAGCGGTTACCATAGCCGCCTCACGGCAAGCAGGTCCTGGGTTTGAATCCCGGGCTCGGCGAGGGCGTTTCTGTGTGGAGTTTGCATGTTCTACCCTTACTTGCATGGGTTTCCTCCGGGTACTCCGGTTTCCTTCGACAGTCCAAAGACATGCACATCAAGCTAATTGGCTACCCCTAAGGCCGCAATGGACGGGTGAGCTGTTCAGGGTGCACCACCAGAACAGCTTCGCCCAGAGTCGGCTGAGGTAGGCTCCACCCTCCCGGTGACCCTAGTAGGATGAACAAACGTTCATCAAACGGATGGATGATTAGAGAGGATAGATAAGAGTATCTTTATTGTGATTAATTTTGAAGTCTACCGTGCTGGGCAGGGCCTCGTGACAGACGGAGTCTGGCTGCCGAATTTACCGCTAAGCGGTCTGGTCATTACATGGGACGTTCTGGAGTAAATTAAAACCTGGAACTGTTTTCTGATGGTTGTGTTTGAAGCAGAATGAAACACCACCCTGGCTTTAGTTCTGTTTTATTTAACACGACTCGGAGTCCTTTAGTTCTTATTAAACTGCAGCGTTGTGGTTTGTTATTGCTAGGAACAGGAATAAAGACCGGACCGCGTTAATCAGTTTCTATAAACGGCTCATGCCATTACGATGCTCATTAGCATGGAACATTCTGTCCTAGCGACTATGAGGCATCTTCAGCGGATGTTTTCTTAGCAGGCAATCATTATTTAAAAAAAACGCAAAGGTGCAGTGATATATAAATATAATATATATTATAATATATGTGAGCAGCTGTGTGTGTGTGTGTGTGTGTGTGTGTGTGTGTGTGTGTGCTGGAATTAAAACACAGCCATCCCATAAGCACGGAAATCACTGTTGATCAGCACCGTTGCTTGGAAACAAGCCTGTTACGGAGCGCACATCCGGCACCTTTTCACTCGGCGCACCGTATGTGGGCTTTGCTCGCCGGCAGGTGTGCTTCGGTAATGATTTTCTTTTTAAAGGCAAGGTCTCATTATTTTTGTGGACAACGTCGGTAATGAAAGCGCGACCATGAAGCTTGGATTGATTCGTCTGACTCGTGCTGTGGCTTCTCTTCTTTAAAATCAATGTTGTAACTTTTTTTTTTTTCCTGGAGGAACTCGTGTTAGTGCCGGCGTTTCATTTAAAGGTGGAAAACTTGAGGATTTAACTCACTGTTAACTGCATTCGGATTAATAGTTAGTGCAATAATAACCTAATGACGCGTATTAGCATTAGGCTGCTATGCTGATGCTAACTGGGGTTCGGGGGGTTTATGTGTTTTGTTGTGATTATATAAGAAACTCCACGCTTGTCATGTAACTCTGAATCTATATGTTTGGAAATAAAACCATTGCTGTGGTGTTCGCTGTCAATTTTGTAGGATGTCGGCCATTTTGTTGGGATCTCGAAGATCTTAGACCTCAGGGATTGATGATAGCTTCCATTTGTTTGTTGCTAAAGAAAGACGAAAGTTTTACTTTTTATTATTGGACTTTCCCTCATTCATTTATTTGCTGAATCGCTTTATTTGTTAGGCAGGCTGGAGCCTATCTCAGCCAACTCTGGGTGAAGGCGGGGTACACCCTGAACAGCTCGCCAGTCCATCACAGGGCAACACACACACAACCATTCACACTCACACCCTGGGGCAATATGGAACAGCCAGTTAGCCTACTGTGCATGTCTTTGGACTGTCGGAGGAAACCGGAGTACCCGGAGAAAACCTATGCAGGCACTGGGAGAACATGCAAACTCCACACAGAACCACCTTCCCCCAGGACCTTCACCCAGAGTCGGCTGAAATGGTATCATCCCCCGATGACTCGTGTTAATCTTTGAGAATATATTCACGATTTGTTTTATAAATATTTCTCTTTGATCTCTGTGTTCATTTTCTTCTTTAGAATATTACATCCACCGTCAGATCCATATTTCTTATCATTTTATTCTTATAATTTTTTTTATACCAAAACTGGCTCTGGTACACTGTAATATCTCGTATGGTGTCAGTATTTATTCTGTTGTTGTTGAATGATGGTGCGGCTTTGAGGAAAAGTATAACGAACACAGCAGTGAATGAGAAAATGATTTTTTAAATATATTTTAGTTGTGATGTCGTGGGTTTTTTTTATGTGTAGATAAATTTACAAACATGTGCTAGGAGTATAGTGTCTGTAACAGATTAAAGTGTCCCTGTGGTGAATTAGTGTTATTGGCTCTTTAAAACGATCACGTATAACATCAACGCTTCCTTCCGGCAACATCGGTCCATGCTCAAATTTCAAACTGTGTGCGAGTGCTACGACTCTGGGCGTGCTCAGAGACAAGTCGCCTTTCTGATTGGCTGTTCCAGCCTGGCAGTGACGTGAACTCTTTGGATTGGCTGGGATACGTCACTAACCCTGTGCATCATAACACGTTATGGTCCAGTGCTGAGCTGCACAAACATCAAGTGCAGAAACTGCGGAAAACATTTATTTTTGTTCATAAACCAACTGACGACAGGAAAGCCGAGTCGGCAAAACGGTAGCTGCAGAAACCATTTTGGATTCACCGTCACGCTCATATCTGGCAGCGTTCTCGTCCTCAGAGTCACTAGAATGTGACGTCTCACCGTCTCTACAAGAGACGTCAACCCCGCCCAACGTGATGACGTCGTTTCCAGGGAAAAAATGACGGCTAGTAATCCACAGGATAAAAATCACACGGTTTTGTGCTTTTTGTGGTCATTTATGTAAAAAATAAGCATCTTTATCGCTTAAACGCATTGCGTAAGCACTAATTACGCTGTAAGGATGACCGATACAAGTTTTTAAAGTAGCCGAGTGGTTTCAGTGTGGCTGTGCTGAGAAAACGTTAACGCTGTAGTGTGATCTCTCTCTCTCTCTCTCTCTCTCTCTCTCTCTTTCTCTCTCTCTCTCTCTCTCTCTCTCTCTCTCTCTCTGACTGCAATGCCTGTGGCTGCCTCAGAACTTGGAGGATGATCAGCAGTTCCTTTTGTTTGCAAATCAGCTTCGGCTGAACAGTGGTACGAAACGAGGCAAAGTGTTCACTTGAGGGTGAAATCCAACAGCAGGAGAGAATAAACTCCATCAATCTCTCTCTCTCTCTCTCTCTCTCTCTCTCTCTCTCTCTCTCTCTCTCTCTCTCTCTCTCCCCGTCTGTTCAAGGTTCACGTAAGAAAGCAGGTCATTTGACACCAGGCTGTTTAACTGCCTTGTGGGAGAGACATGAGAGAGTCTGCTCTTACACACAGCTTATGAAGATTTCTTTAGACGTTTGGTAACATCAGGTCCTGATGCGAAGCTTTCAGTAGAAGAACGAAAATAAAAGAAATATGAAATGAAACAGGGCAACGCAGTTTCCCCTTAATAAAAATCACTCTTCTCTTTGACTTGTTTAGGGACTTTGGTTCATTAATTCAGTCATAAATAGTGGAGGAGGGTCATGTCATGGACGTCAGAATGTATCGCCGTGGTACGAGCCTCATTTATCGCCATGGATACGAATCTATTTGTAATGCACCTTATAAAGAAAAAAACTTTATCCTACGTTCCACTTCTGAGTTTGAGTAAATTTGCACATGAGGAAATCGGCTTTCTATCAGACAGATGTTGACGAGAGCGCAGAACCGTTCTTGCATACAAAAACATCCGCATGATTTCGCATGGCTTGTACGTCTCTCTGTACGCATCACGGTGTAACAGCCAATCAGCATTGCAACGTCATATTGGACATGGTGATTAACCATTATCTATCACAATGCTGATTGGCTGTTATGCATCATGGTGCTGATTGGCTGTTATGCATCACAATGCTGATTGCTGATTGGCTGTTATGCATCACGATGCTGATTGGCTGTTATGCATCCTGATTTTTATTGGCTGTTCCCTCTTTGGCAGGAACATGCCATATGGTGATATGAAGGAATGTGTACTAAGACCGGTTTAGTTTTTGAAAAGTTTTTTTGTTTGTTTGTTTGTTTTTTTACACAGAAACAACATCCAAATATCAACAAATTAAAATAATTTTATTGCAATGCTTTTCCTGATTATCTGAAGAACACGGCTTAAACTTTTAAAACATTAACAGTTATTCATTAATTCATTAATTATGAATAGAAAATAAACCCCACCCACAGAAATCACATGGGGCGCGACGCTTTTAGGCAAATGCTAGTGCCGAAATCTGTATATTATTTTACCTCTTAACTGGTCTCGTTGTAATAATATACACTACAACAACGTTACAGCAGAATTTTATATCAAATTTAATAATGGTTTACATTCAGTGCTTTTTTTTTCATGAATAATCTGAAGTTTTATTTCTGCAGCTGCATCTGCTTGACCTCGGGGCTTCTGTGTCCAGAAATATTGCACATAAAAAGATGCTAAGTGCCTTCGGGACAGAATTTAGCTCACGCTAGGCTATATTATTAGCATATCTTTAGGAGTGTTGGTAGAACAAGGACACAAAGACGTGACACGAACTGTTCCAGTAATCCGAAACGGCAAAATAAACAAACAGCAATTCTGTTGGAGAATTTATTTTCCTGTAGTTGTGGAATATTATTGAACACTTGACGTACAGGCTAGCATGGGGAAAATATTGCAGAATTATGAATAATATAGTCCTTTTAGATTGAATATATGTAACAGCTGTAAAGTATTTTAGGTGTTAGATTTCTTTCCTTCGTAAAGTGTGTTACGGATGCAGCCTGGAGCTTGGAATTAGCGAGCACAGAAACGCCGCTAGCAAAAAAAGTGACCTGCGAAAGTAGATTAGCAGGAGAGCTGTGCACATTAAAACCGGATTGAATGAGTTTTATTAACAATGCGAGAGGACTGATGCTGGAATAAGATGGGGGTGACGGATTTATTCTGATATGTCGCGGTTCGAGCTGAAGAGTTAGCATGACTGGAATATTATTCATGCTAATTCGCTATGAAGTGGAAATGAGAGCGCTGTTGAGTTTAAACGTGTGTTTAGTTACAGGAAACTGTGTTAAAGCCTTTAGTGAAGGTTGACGAGTGTTTGGTGTTTTATTCTGTGATTATCTAAAAGATTAGAAATTTAAAAAAAAACTTCATCTTTGGAGGCATTTGATATTTTGGAGATGAACTCTGCTAACAATTTAGAGGTTAAACTGCAATTCCAGGGGTTGTCATGGATACGGTTGTCATAGAAACAAACACACAAAAAAAAAAAAAAAAAAAAACAATTCAGTCACAAATGATTTATGAAGAACTCCAGCGTGGTGTGGTTTTAAATCGAATCGTGGGGGTTGATTCGTGCCTTCCTGCCCCAGTAACTGCCGGAGAGTCGCAGGGGGCTGGAGAGAGAGAGAGAGAAAAAAAAAAACAGAGCATCTTTTTACTTCACAATGCTAACGGATCAGTGAAGCTATTCATTTCCCTTTCAAAAAGTTTTAAACCCCCGCAAGTGTGTCAGTGCATCGGAATTGAAGATATTCGCAGTACGGTGATGTCATTGCTACAGAAATCTCACATGGTGATTGTTTATCCGTCAGTGAATCCACCAGCTGAGTGTCTCACACCATCTCTTCTACTTCTGTTATTAATCTGTCGAGGTTCTAGCAGGAGTGTAAACTTCAGGCTTCCGCACAAAACCATTCGGTTTTCGATAATGTTAGGATTCAGTATTTTATAATAGAAATGAACCTGCTGTGACTCGGAACATTTTAATTCCGCGGTGTAGTGGTTAGCACGTACGCCTCACAGCGAGAATGCATGTTGCGTGCTCTCCCCGTGCTTGTGTGGGTTTCCTCTGGGTGCTCCGGTTTCCTTTGACAGTCCAAAAATATGCAATAGTAGGTTAATTGGCTAATTGTTAATCCAAATCGCCCCTAGGTGTGAGCGTGAGTGTGAATGGTTGTCTGTATCCTGTGATGGCCTGGCCAGCTGTTCAGGGTGTACCAGCCTCCTCACGACCCTAATTAGGTTTAAGCAGCTTAGAAAATAAATAAATGAATGAATGAATCTGCTATGATGCGTTTTGTTTTCAGTTCTTTACGTTACACAATGATTCAGAATTTAACCGTGAATGTGTTGTGATATCCTTCAATACTGATTCATAACGCAGTAATTCAGTGTTTTGTGACGGTACTACTGAATCGAATTCAGTACACTACGATTCGGCATCGTGACTCGTATCCTCTGATATCTGTCCAACGTTGTTCAGAGTTTGAGGTAAAATCGTGCTGGTGAGACTCCGAATAAAACCACGCACCCCTTCGTTTGTTTGTTTGCCAGACTCTCTTATTCCGAATTGATTTACGTCAGTAATGATTGCGTCTGTTGTGGAGTTTAAATCTAGGAACCGGTTTCCTTTTGATTCCTGAGAAATGCCTTCAGACACCCAGACGCTCAGATCTCGTACTCGTGTTGCACTTTTTCCAGATAAAACTGATCCATGCAGATCCGAGCAGACCTCAGTGAAGCGCTGGGATTAGTCGAGACGAGACGGTTCGAGTCGGGATCACAGCTCCATCTGGTTACGTCGGTGAAGTGTCAGATTGCAGATCAGATGCGGTTCATAAACGCAGCTCTGTGACGCTCGGCTGCAGCACAGCTTTACCGGCGCGTGATATCAAAGGCAGCGTGACCTTTGTGCTCTCCGAGCTTAAAGGTCACATAGAATGAAATCTCTCTCTCAAACACACACGCACACACACTAGCTCCTGATATACACATACAGTAGCAGTGATTTGGTAATACTATATTGAGACGCAGCCGATGGTGTGCCCTCTTGTCCCCCTCTCAGAAAAAAAGACGTCTTGTTTGGTGTTGAGTGATTTATTGTACAAAAAATATACAGTATGGGGTTTTTAATCTTTTTTTTATTTTATTTTTTATTTTATTTTTTACAACATAGCAGCAGAGCAGCCTTCATACACACACACACACACACACACACACACACACACACACATGCACACATTTACACTACATCAGAAAGTGTATGAGCGAAGAAGCGTCCTGCTGGGCGACGCTCACAGCTTTAGGGTTAATGCGTCGTCGTTACTGCAGCTCAGGGCCGTGTTCTGTGTTTGGATGTGACGAAGCGGCTGGCTTTTTATTTATTTATTTATTTTATCCATGCACATGTGCACGATCTGCAAAAAAAAAAAAGATTATATTTGTGTGACGGGGATGATGTAATGGGTTATTATCCATGACGAACACGTAATCGCCGCTAATCCTCGACAGATTGTGATGGCTCGTTTTGGGAAAATAGAGAACCAGAAATGGAGGAAGCGTTTTAAACTGCTCTGGGAAATAAGCAAACATTCCTCAGCTTGATATTTACGTAACATACAAATAAATCAGCAGAGAAAACCTTTTTAAAAATAAACATTTAAAGGGAATTCTGTATTTTGATTGGATTCCAGTTAGTGGGGTGTAAATTAAGGTTACGTCCAGGGTAAGACAGGTAACTAAAAATAATCGTGTTATTTTTCTAAACGTTCTGCATCCTAACCAAAATACTGAAACACTTCGGTGTCTGTTGTTACGCCGATGTTTTTTTGTTTGTTGACATTTCTGTTCACTTCACAGCCTCAGTTTAGAGTCTAGAAAGCATCTTTGCACGATGTATCATCAATGTATATGTATTAGCGACCAGTCACTGATGTTTCACCCACAACCAATCACTGACAACCATGGCCCCTCCCTCAACCAATCACTGAGAACTATGGCCCCCCACAACCAATCACAACCATGTCTCCACCCACAACCAATCACTGATAACAATGGCCCCTCCCACAACCAATCACTGATAACAATGGCCCCTCCCACAAACAATCACTGATAATCATGGTCCCTCCCACAACCAATCACTGATAACCATGGTCCCTCCCACAACCAATCACTGATAACCATGGTGCCAACCACAACCAATCACTGATAACCATGGTGCCAACCACAACCAATCACTGATAACCATGG
>JBCNYH010000008.1:32455892-32478504 GCA_039654325.1 Tandanus tandanus
AAGTTTCAAACTTCTTTTTGAAAAAGAGGGAAAAGGCATTTTGGGGTGCAGAAAAACATGGGGGGGGGGTTGAGAGAGCTGTGGGAGGGGATTTACCCCCCCCCCCCCCCCCCCCGTCTCTCTCTCTCTCTCTCTCTCTCTCTCTCTCTCGGTTCCCCATATGCGTGGGAAGATACGGCATCTATCTGAGTTGTGGTTTATTTCTGGCTCACAGGAAGACTGCAACAAAGGCTTCTGAGTCACAGAAAGGCACAATAAGGGCCGATGCATCGATTTAGTAAACGCACCAGAGCCACTGCTGCTGTAGGAACGCCGGCTAATTACGCAATCAGCTGACTTCAAAGCCTCTCTCTGTCCTTATTTCTGAAAGAGTGTGGAGTGAGTGGGAGTGCGCCAAGCCTCAGGAACAGGCTCCTCTCACCACCACCTCACTCTCAGGCTAATCATTAGCAGTCACCTTTGCTCATGAAGCGACTAGCTGATGTGACATTTTGAGCATTTTTCAGCCAGACACGAGTCATGTGGTTTTGGAGAAAAGCGTAATCCTGTTTGAACTAAATAAATGTCAGGCGATAATTGAGTTACGGCAAGAACCGGATGATGGGATCGTATAAATTATTAATCAGGCTCCTGTCCAGGTGCCTCGAGATGATCAGTGTATCTGCTGCACATGTTGTCTGTTAGCTTCCTGTCAAGTGCACGAGGACGAGAGAGGAAGGAAAAGGAATGGAGGGCAGGAAGGAAGGAAGGAAATTAAAAAGGAGAAGGGTTCTAAAAAAGAGGAAAGAAGAAAGGGAAAGGAAGGAAGGAAGGAAGGAGACAAGGAATAAAATAGGATAAATATGTAATGGGAAGGAAGAAAGAAAGAAAATTAAGGAGCATTAAAGAAAAAGAGGAAAAAGAAAGGAAAGGGAAGTAAGGAAGTAATAAAAGAGTATAAAAAATAAGAAATTGGAAGAAACGAAGGAGAGAATGGGAAAGGAAATTAAAAAGGAGAAGGTTTCTTAAAAAAGGGAAGGAAGGGAGGAAGGAAGAAAGGACAGTGAAGAAAGGGAGAGGAGGAAAGGCAAAGGAAGAAGAACTGGAATAAAAGGAAAGTTGTATGAAAAGAAAAAAATTAAGATTAAAAGGTGAGAAAATAAAAGAAAATGGGGGGAAAGGGAGAAAACGACAGGTGAAAAGGGAAAGAAAGGGAATGACAGAAAGGAAGAATGGGAATGGGAGGAAAGTGAGGGAAAGAAAAAGAATTAAGAAAAGAGGAAATAAAGAAGGAAAAGGAAAAGGAGGGAACGGTAGGAAATGTAAAGAAAGAAAAGAGAAGGTAAGTGAAAGAAAGGAAAGAAATGAGTGTGTGTGTGAGAGCAGCATGGTGTAACTGGCGGTTAAAAGCTGGCAGTTCAGTTCTGTGGGTGTTTTATTTTCTGGTGGAAAAGAAGGAGAGGACTTTAACGAGGCTTTGGGGTCCGTTCAGGGAGAAGGGACGTCCTCTCAGACCTTCCTGTTCACAGTGTCATCGTCACCTTTGAAAGGAGGGTTTGAAATTAAAATAGAGATTGAATAATGATGTGGTTTGGGACCTCATCAGGAAAGTGACGCACCTGAGTGCAGAGTGTGAACATTTCTGTCTGTGCTTTTCTTCGTCTCCGTCAGTCACTGCTCTGCTGTCCATAAACTCCTAAAATGAATTATTCCCACCGCGGGGACGAGTGTCTTCATTAGTGTTCACCACAGATAAACAGATGGATATTTTTACGTGTGTGGAGTTTGAGACGATGACCTTTGTAATTACCTGAAATATTGATGGTGTCAGGTGACCAGATGAATGTAATTAGGTCATTTACTTCAGTCAATCACAACAAGGTGATGTTTAAATAACAAGCTTTCTGTTACTACCCTTTCATTAAAACTGACAGGTTAAAAGCCACACCTCCTTTACTGAGACTGACAGATTAGAAGCAATGCCTCCTTTACTGAGATTGAGGGGATAAAAATTATTAATCCCTAAATAAATCCTTTATTAACATTTGCAGGTTAAAAATCTTCACCTCCTTTATTAAGATTGGCAGAATAAAAGGTCACACCTCCTTTATTAACATTGGCAGGTTAAAAGGCCACACCTCCTTTAAGATTGGCAGGATAAAAGGCCACACCTCCTTTATTAAGATTGGCAGGTTAAAAGGCCACACCTCCTTTATTAAGATTGGCAGGTTAAAAGGCCACACCTCCTTTATTAAGGGTAACAAGTTTGAGGCCACACCTCCTTTACTGAGACTGACAGGATAAAGGCCACACCTCCTTCATTGAGATTGACAGAGAAACAGAAAGCGTGCCCAGGACAAGCCAGAGAATAAATGTATTTATTTGTTTGTTTGTTTGTTTATTGATTGATTTAATTATTATTATTTTTTAATTCCTTTCTGTGCTGTCACGACGAGTCTACGAGGTGTCATGCTGTGACGACGGTGGTAACAACACTCCTCCCGTCACGGGGATGTGGTGAACCAAGCATGTTTTTTTGTTAGAAAGAAATTTAAAAGGGGATCTTTTATTTTTCTGGGATCACACTGGGGGCCTCTGCAGAGACGTAACGTTAGACGTTTCTCATTCTACACGTCTCGGGGGCCCTGAGGCAGAACGGCATTGTGGAGATTCGGGAAGTGGAGATTGTGCTTTTATAGGCACTTAAAAACAAGGGCTTGTGTAATCCACGCTGTGTGAGACGAAGCCAGGAGAAGAACCGCGGCGGTGAGAACAGATGACGGCATGTTCGGCTCGTAATGAGATCCGCTGTATTAAACACTGTGGTGTCACACTGACGTAGAGAGAGTGTAGCTGCTGTAGCGTACATCATACTAATTGGAAGGGGCAGCGGGGACAGTGTGTGTGTGTGTGTGTGTGTGTGTGTGTGTGTGTGTGTTTCAGACCACTGTGCTGCCTAAGCTCTCCTGCTGTAATAAAACTTTACCAGTCCCGCTCCTACAATAAATATAAGTTGCCACTTCTGCGGACGACTCGCTACCCAAGTCTTATTTCGTTTTACTGCTTTTTTTCGATTTTTACTTCCTGTATTTTTGCTCAATTACTGTGCTTTGTAAGCTAGAACCTCCTTTTATACCTCAAGTAGCTACTTCGATTTATACAGAGGAACATTTATGTTATATATATTATGTTATAAATCTGACTTTTTTATAATTATAATACACCAGTGTGGAGGTGTTACCATATTTACTCCAGTAAATTTTTGAGTAAGCTACACTTCTGTTCATTAATAAAGTGCGCCCCTGTTATGGTGTATTCTGTATCAGCATAAGTATACCGGTTAACTAGCTAACAAGCCATTGCTAATATTTCGTTCGTTACATAAATGTGGTGCAAAAAATACTGTTCGGAATGAAACATACAGCTATACTATGCTAAATTCTTCAGCAACCGGAACGGCACGATCTGATTGGTTTGCTATCTCAGGGTAATGGATATTATCCACCTCACAAACTTGGGGTAACTCTTGAATAAAAATGGCAGGAAAAAAATGCCGTCCCTCCCCAAAACAATACGGAGAAGGCTATGCAACACAGCCTTCATGTTTCTCAAGGTAGAAATAGAAAGCACTTTATACTTGAAGAACTTTAATGAAGATGCATGTGACCACTTTTACGGTATAAAATGGAAAAATAAACCATATCAAGTTTTAGTTTGTTTTTGTCTTAGGTTGCCATGTAGTATATACTCAAAATTTTATTCACTCCGCCTTCGATGAATGATTGTTCTTTATTCACTCACTCACTCACTCATCTGCTAAACCACTTAATCCTACAATTAGGGTCGCAGGGAGGCTGAAGCCCATCTCAGCCAACACTGGATGAAGTCGGGGTACACCCTGAACAGCTTGCCAGATCATCGCACATGCACAACCATTCACACCCACTCACACCGAGGGGCATTTTGGAACAACCAATTAGCATAATGTGCAAGTCTTTGGACTGTGGGAGGAAACCGGAGTACCCGGAGGAAACCCACGCAACCTGATTGTTCTTTATTATTGAAAAAAAAAAAGATGAGATGTGAACCTCATGACGTACGTGTGTAAAAATCAAAAGAGATTAAAGGGAAACTATGAAAAAAATGATCCAGTGGTGAAAGTCTCCTCCGTTGCTGCTGTAGACTCTCGGAGGATGTACATCGCTGTCTGTTTCAGACCCGGTGAAGATCCGTTACATGTACGGTACTTATACTGTACTTATAATCAAGTCGTCAGTTTTGTCCTGTGGACCCTGTTACTCCGTCATCAGTTCCCATGTGTTCCTTGTCAGTAATCGCCTGTTGAACATGCGGTCTGTGTCCATCACAACTCCACTTCCCCCGCTGCATGTCAGGTAGACCTCTGGCCCAGAGTCAGGACCACCGGACATCACCATCACCGTTAAACCTTCCACCGGATTGTACAGATCTTGTCTGGTAAGCAAGACATTTGCCAAATGAAAAACAGAAAAGAAATGCACGCAAACAGAGACGGACATATAAAACATTTTCTCACCGTCGGACGGCCGTTAATCTCCTGGTTCAGTTACGGCTCAGGAGCATGTGAACAATGAAAAACAGCACAAAGTTCAACCATGTCATGTTTGGTTAATAAATAGTCATATCAGTAAAATGTGTCGGTCATGTATTATTAGTGAAAAGTCTAGGATGAATATTTTGTAGTTTGTGGGGGTGTAAAGACGTGAGGTACCATTTGGATTCGTAGCACTCCAAACTTCCAGGTACTCTGGGTAATGGATCGTACGGTAGTTTTTGCTAATAGACTTTACACTGATACAGCGCTTAGCACAGAGTCATTCTTACAAATGCGACCCCTGTGGATCGCTGCATGATTCTGTACAATGACTTCCTCTAAATGAGCCCCATTCTTCCTGTGTGAGTGCGTGCGTGCGTGTGTGTATGCATGTGTTTGAGATCAGAGGCTTTGTGCTCCAAGCCGCTGTATCCCTCTGCTATTACAGTGTCACAATGCCCAATAATAACCTCTCTAATAACAGGTTAGGCTCTTCTCTTCTTCTCTCCTTCTTTCCTTCTTTCCTTCTCTCTCTCGAAATCACACTGTCCCTTCTCCACTCTCCCTCCCATAGCGCTCTCTTCCTGAGGCAGCTTCGCCTCTTCATCTACGACGTCACCGTAATTAGCACAGCTGAATAAGGCCCAGCTTCGCCACCTGCAATTACCAAGATTGCGCTTGACAAAGCGGCGTTCTGAATGAAAGAGATGCTGCTGCGTGATTGACAGGGCGCAATAATGAGGAGCGGAGATGCCACGAGGAGCATCACTGCTCTGGTGGGGGGGTGGGGGGCACGGAGACCTCCTGCCGCACCCTGCATCTCGGTTTTATCCTCCTCGCCTAAATTTATCCGACTGGTTTACTCAAAAATAGCAAAATCAATTTTCGTTTTCTTTCCCCATGACGCTTATAGTGATTGCCCCCAAAGTGGGGTGGTGTTGAGAGGAGAGTAAAATAGGGTAGATCCCAGAGTCAGTGGGAAAGTGTCGGGAATCATGGAGGAACCTCAGATCGCTGCAGGTTTCCCCGCAGACACGGCGTAGCACAGTGTAATGAGGTGATGATCAAAGGAAAGCCTTCTAAAAGCCGAGGCGTGCAAAAATATAGAGCAGTAGATGAAGTGAGCTGTGCTGTAAGTAAAGGAATCAGAGGAAACACTGCATGCTCTTCACTGGCATTATTATGAACTCCTGTGGTGTGAAGTCACGCGTCGCGCCATCAGTGTCATCACACATCGCACCTTCACCTGTCAACATCTGGAACAATAGATAGAAATCGACAAGAGGTGCAAGAGTCAGCAATTGTTCCCGAAATGACCCGGATAGAAATCCGCTATTTCTAGAGTCGTATGTGGTGGGTTCCAGGTAGTAAGTGTACCTGTCAGTGTTCTAAGCTGTGGTGGGTTCCACTGTCAAACATGTAGAGTCTTAAAGACTGAATGAATTGGGGCTCCTGTGTGGAGCAACGACAAGGTACGCAGGTCCGTGGCCAGGAGTTCATTGGAGCTAATTCGCATTCCGCATCCTGTCACTTACAGCGATCGCCATCAAATCATAGGCGTCTGTGAGCTCATTCATATGAATGGGTGGAGAACGCTTTCCCTCTGAGAGCGCATATACAGCTGTTCGTAAAGATGTGGGTGGAAGCATCACGTGTCACAGAGGTTTGGGGTTTGGTGGAACTGAATGAATTGAGTGTATCAGGTCTACCTAAAATGATCCCACTTGTTTGTTTTCTTCTCTACAGGTCCAGTGGGGAGAGTACGGAGCCGTCACTAGAGCGTGTGTGTACGTGACCCTGGCCCCATGATGATGATGAAAGGCCTTTCCAGCAGCCGCAGCCACCACCACATGGTGGCCTGCGAGCCTTCGTATGACCCTATGGGTCACCACAGTGATCGCAAGCCCTACCTCATCAGCCAAATCGAGGCTCCACCTCCTCCCGATCATCCGTATTACTCGTCGCGGAGCTCATACCAGCCGGACTGTGTGGTGCCTTACGGGACCTTCCCACGGCGTCACTACAGCACAAGCCATGAGCCGAAGGAGGAGTGTGCTGTCGTGCCCTACACGGGTGGAATGGGACCCGCGGGAAAATGTCAACGGGTGCCAGTGAACCTGCTGGAACATCTGGATCGGCAGCTTCCGATGGCACGGGATGGCTATCACACATTGCAGTATAAACGGGCAGCGGCTGCTGCGGCTGCTCTAGAGCAGCGCAATGACAGTCCTGGACGTATCCGCCACTTGGTTCACTCAGTGCAGAAACTTTTTACCAAGTCACATTCGTTAGAGGGGCCTCATCACAGTGGACATGGGCACGGACATGGTAAGAGCAGTATGAATGGAAGTAAAGCTAGTCCTGATGGAGAGAACACGCCGGCACCAACACCACGGCAGCGCAAACGGAGCAAGAGCCGCGAGCGCTGCAAATCAGCCGAACCCAAGCAACGGACACCACCCTCGGGATACTGGAGCTCGGACGAACTGGAGCGGGACGTCTGCCCTCTGCGCCATGCCGCGCCAGGCATCATGACTGTGGGACGTCATCCGGAACGAGCGCAGTCTCAGTACTTCCTGGAGGCGTGCGGAGCAGAGCCGACATTGAAGAACTCACGCAGCAGCAGTGATGTGGCCAAGTGCACGACTTGCGCCATCACGGCACCAGGCACGGATGTGACGCAGCTGGAGAAGAAGAGTGCGTGGTCGTCCTCTCTCACGGTGAGCAGGGCGCGCCAAGTGTACCAGCAGGCTGCTGTAAATCTAGATAAGGCGCTAGTGAAAGCAGAGGCTTGTCAGCAGGAGCGCACATGCCAATTCTTGCAGGTATGCCAAATCCAAATTACCAAAGAAACCACCCTTTATTAATAATTTCCCCCCCTGCACCCCCATGCTTACCTCACCTACCTTCACTTTCACCCTCACCACCACTACCCACCACCACCACCACCACCGTCACATCCTCTTCCTCCTCCTCTCCTCCTGCTTTCTCCTGGAGAGAGGCTCCAGCTTTGATTTGAGTTCTGCTGAGAAGTAAGTGCAAACCACTAGCCGCCTTACTTTCTAGTTAGATGATCATGAATAATTTCTGGTATTTTAATTAACCTCTGAACCTTTAATATTTCATCTCTTTCTCTATAATTTTTTCCCAGTCCTATCTATCATTAATGCATTATTGAAGTGGTGTGTATTAGAACTGTCACAGTTATAACATCATTCCGGAATCGCTAATATATATATTTGGGCACTATGAAAAGGCGGATATCTCTACTGATAGGTGGTCCAAGGCTGGTGTAATGAGAGATATGCGGCTCCTGGAGGAAATAAATAAATAAATAAATAAATCTCCCCTGCGTTTTACCGACTACAATCTGAAGTGAAAGAAGGAAAGGTGAACACTGTTTTCTTTTCACCGCCTTTCCCTTTCTCTTGTTTGTTTAATTATCTGTTTAACAAGTTCCTGTTCCGTGGTCCCGTTCATGTTTGGTGTTGTTTTGCTCAGTGAAAGTTTGTCTGACTACCTGCGTTAGATTGTAGGGGGGGGGTTCATTTCTGTGCGAGTCTGAGTGGTGGTGTATGGGCCTCTGTTTTTTGGGTTTCACTTTCGTTATTAATAATTAATCTGTTTTATTGCGGCAGCCTTATTGGGTTTCCTATGGTGACACGGACACGGGACAACCATCCAAGTCATATTCCTTGCCTGTGCTGCTCTGCTAATATTTGCGGTAAAGTTTGCCGTCCCTGTGCAGAATGTTTTACGGTCGAGGAAGAGATTTTGTTTACTCGAGGATGAAGACATACTCAGGGTAACAGTTATGATGAATGTCATCGTTACAGTTGTTTGGAAGCCAAACCGTAGACTGTTGATGCTTAAACACCAGAAAATGAAAGTGTGATAACTGTGACAGCTCTAATGTGTATGGAACCTAATGTGTGTGAAATAAAGAAGAGACCCGGGATGGGGGTGTCCGTGTGTGTTTGATGTGCGATTTAAATCAAATAATTAAATGAAAAGTGGTTTTGATTGACTTGGGTCCCGCGTGACACCGTGAGCATCTGATGATCTGAAATCCAGAGTTAATTGTTGACTGTTTAGTTTCCGAGGAAGACGTGAGCGCCTTCGTTTCATCACACGTTCAATTATTTAAATCTGCATAAAAGCACTTCAGAGAGAAAGCAGAGTGCTGATGCTGGGTTGCATCACATGTTTAATTATTCAGATCGCTCAGCTTTCGGGTTCCACCTCACAGAGGTGCCTGGAGAACACATACTGGGATTGAGTGACAGCCGTGGTTCTGGCTCAAAAAGGGGCGGAGCTTAGATTAATCTTCGTGCAACCGGCCATATAGCATGGTAGTTAACATGCTAATAAATGTTTCCTTTTTTAAAAAAAACTAAGACTAATTTAAGACACAAACCTCCGCCAAGCCCAGCAATTCCCCATATGAGCCAAAATGTCAAAAATCAAATGTTAAAGAATCCTTTAAAAAAATTCCTGAATTTGATCTGGATAATCTCCAAAATATAATGGAGTCTTCCCTAATCCCTGGCTCTGGTTTAATTTTTTATAATTTTTTTTAATCCACTCAAAACTTTTTGTGAATTCCTGCTAACACATTATTATATATGTCTGTCACTCAAAGTCAGGACTCCAAAAGGAGGCAGCGTCAATATACAATACATGAAATGTATTTAAAAATTATGAAAACACATAGAACTATTCATCATCGCATAAACAGTCGACTCGTCTTTTCATGAATGATGGGTATGAAATGCTAACATGCTGCAGATGATGAAGCGAGACTTGTACAATGAAATATTAATAAACATTTGGGGTAATAATTGTCTTTAAAGGGTCATTACACACAAGACCTGCAGTAGTTTGTACAATACACACCAAAAAATATGAGATGCTAATATGCTAATAAAAACCGAGGAAAAGTTTGGGGTAATAAATGTCTGTTGTTAAAGGGTCATTAAACACGAGACCTGCAGTAATTATCACGACAGCAGTGCAGAGGGGAAAATAAATACAACCTTGACATGCACTGATTCTAACCTCGCTGCTACACTGCAAAAACAGAAGATGGTCATAAATAAAGAACGGTGAAGGAGGTGTGGCTTCAATTCTGGCACAGAAGGCGTGGCCTCTGTGTCTTTCTTACAGCGAAGGTGGAGTCTTTGTTTTTCATTGCAGCCATGGTGGCGTGGCTTGTCAATCTTAGTGAAGAAGGTGTGGTTTATGGGTCTGTCAGTCTCAGAGAAAGGGGTGTGGGTTATTGGTCTATCAGTCTCAAAGAAAGGGGTGTGGTTTAGAGGTCTGTCAGTCTAAGAGAAAGGGGTGTGGTTAATGAGTCTATCAGTCTCAGAGAAAGAGGTGTGGTTTAGAGGTCTGTCAGTCTCAGAGAAAGAGGTGTGGTTTAAAGGTCTGTCAGTCTCAGGATAAGGGTGGGTGTCTGCTGCATTCCGTGAATGTACAGTTTTTGTGACATACAGTACGTAGGTGTACGCCATCTGTGAACATCCAGACCAGAGGACATGTAATAGAAATAGTGGTGGAGTTTGTCCGAATTGTGTCGCGTACTCACTACAGCGATGGAGGGGTAGTGTGTACTTAACCTACATTTGTTCATTCTGAGTATTAGGATGCAGCCCTAATAAAATTAATTGTGCCTTTCGGTCTATGAGGAGGCGTGGCCTCTGTGTCTGTCAGTCTCTGTAGAGGAGGCGTGGCCTCTGTTCCTGAAAAAGAAAATAGTGGGCTCATTTTCAGTGGTATGGTTTGTCCCTGTGCATGCTTCCCAAATTAAATCACAAATGTAATATAGCAACCTCCAGCCGTCGGTACTCCAGCTCCAGCTGTAATAAAGAACACTTTCAAAAATGAAGCCCTAAGAGACTGGAAGCACAAAGATGCATTACGAGAGATTGACTGTGATTCACAGCCTCTCAGTCACACGTCCTCCTCCTTCTTACCAGAGGATTTCTGCCATGTTCTCTCTCACGCTCGGAAATTGCAAAGAATAACTTGTATCTCTCTCTCTCTTTTTTTTTTTTTTTTTTTTTTTTGACGTGCTAAATTCAGAGCCCTGGTTGCCATAGTAACTGTGAATGAATGTTCAGGTTTTTTTATTTATTTTTTTTTGAACAGTTGCAGATTGCGGGATGGCACTTTGCTTTCGAGCGAAGCGGTTAATCCCACTCGAGCGGTGGATGATCCCGCTGCCAAATTATCCGTAATGATGTTTTGATAGCGTGTCTAACAGCTGTTAGGACTTCTTAAGATCTTGTTCGAACTGTATGTGTGTATATGTAGAGAGAGAGAGAGAGAGACAGAGAACTTTTAAAATTCTAAGGATGTCCAGAAAAACATGGCTGGATCAATTTAACTCCATAAAGATGTCTGGATTAAAAATGGACCTCCATTTTTATCCCTCATGACCTTTTAAGACCGCCATTTAAGTGTCGAACCTTATGCGGTCGGCACGGCCGTGTAGTGGTTAGCACGTCCGCCTCACAGCAAGAAGGTCTTGGGTTCGAGTCACGGGCTTGGCATGGGCGTTTCTGTGTAGAGTTTGCATGTTCTTCCCATGTTTGCATGGGTTTCATCCGGGTACTTCGGTTTCCACCTACAGTCCAAAGACATGCACAGTAGGCTAATTGGCTGCTCCAAATCGCCCCTAGAGAGAGTGAGTGTGTATGGTTGTGTGTGTATGTTGCCATGCAATGGACTGGCGAGCTGTTCAGGGTGTACCCCACCCTCGACCAGTGTTGGCTGAGGTAGGCTCCACCCTTCCCGTGACCCTAATAGGATCAAATGGATCAGCGAATAAATGAATGAATGAATGAATGAATGAAAGAATGATTGAACTCTAAACATGTCTCAGAAGGGTGTTGTAAAACTATGAAACCGTGTTCCAAAGAAATATCCACACGCGTATCTTGGACAGCTGTAATGAGTAGAATTGGATGCTGTGATGTTCGTCAGGATCTTTTATCCCCCAAATGAGGCAGGAAGTCAGAGCGGTTTGGCGTGCTGGGAGCCTGTACTGCGGAGTTCAGCTCAGTTGGGTGCTTAGTGCTCAGACTCTCAGGGAAAACTCCTGGTGTGTTCTGGAAAGTCAAAGACGACAGCATTTGTGGAAGAGTTTCACAAATAATCTAGCATATGTCAGATCCATTTCGCATTTCTTCATACGTACGGCCTGCAGGGACTACACGCATGACACAGTTGTTTTAGAGTCACATAGCGTAAACCTAAATGAACTCGCTAACTCATGAGCTCGCGGAGAACACCTTGCTGATGGCTGGAGACTTCCTGTCTCGCAATTTATAGATAAATGGTATTAAAAAGGGTAGAGTAGGGTAGAGCTGGAGCCAATCCCAGCAGACTTCAGGTGAAAGGGGGCGGGGTTACATGCTCTCCATTTTTAAAATAAAAATAAACACCATGTAATGATTCGGGTATTTGATCTTGAGATTTGAGGCGTGAATCTGCTTTGAAATGATTAAAGGCGAGCCGATAGTCTAAAAACATATTTACACATTACTTTAAAAATATTTTACATTCCTTCACCCTCACCATGTTACAGGTCATGAATGTTTTTGCTCTACTATGCCACCTAGTGGATACAGGAGCTCGTAATGATTCTTAGGATACGCGCAAGTGACACAGAGAACTGCGTGCACAATGCTGCTTACATCACAGCTTTGTGTGCACATGTACACGTACTTTAAAAATGAAGTACATTTGCAACTCAGTTTGTTTAAATCTCACCTGTAATATTTAACCCTTGTATATAATGTCGGGCAGATGTTTATTTATGTGAGCGTCATGCTCTGACGACATCGCCCTGTCATCTTCAAGCTTTCTATGAGATGTTTGGAGCGAAAGAACATTGATCACATGACCTTAAACCGGTTGTTGTGATGCATCACATGAGTTCCACAGCAGCGTCGTTAAGGAATAAGCTTATCGGTGTGTGTGTGGGCACGACGGTTTTATCACTAGCTGCCTTTTTTACCCGTTGTGACGCCAGGGCCCTGGGTTTCCATGGTAACGGTAGCTCTGCGCTGATTCACACTGTGGCAGAGGAATTCTTTAACGTGGGATTTTTCGCTCTGTGGCGTGTGAGAAACCGAGGAGAAAAAAAATTCTGTGTTACATGCGTGCACACACACACACACACACACACACACACACACACACACACACACACACACACACACACACACACATATATGCATACCAATAGTCTGCAGGCTATAAATGTGAAAAATATACAGTATAGATGAATATGAAAGAGGTTATTGTAAATACCTAATTAAAACTATATTTTAAGGTCTTTTTAATGTTGTTCTTTATTTTGAGTCTGTACTCATAATTCTGTGTTCATGTATTTAGTTATGCCAACATATATTTTGTAATAAAGTTCTGGCTTGTGTACTCATGTTTGAAAAATTTTGGGACACTAAAAATGTTTTATATGAGCATTTACCGGTGACCGAGTCAAGAAATACAGACTCACAGTCCACTTTAGTAGGAACACCTGTACACCCACTCACCAAGAAAAAGACAAAAACACTGAGTGATGGAGCTCTGGGTGGAAATGCCTTATTAATGAGAGAAAATTGACAAAAGAAATTTGAACAAAATTTGGTTAAGCTGACAAAACATCATATGAATAGGATACCACGTCAGAAGACCACATTGGGTTCCACTTTTGTTACACACAAAAAGGAAGGTTTTAATAGGCACAGGCTCACACACTAGTCTAGACAGTTGAAGAAAAAAATGGTATACTTCCAGTCTCCAACTTCCACGTTTTAAATTTTCAATCACAAGTCTTGTGAATATGGAACACTAGATGTCAATATGCACTTTACCTTGGTACTTCAATCATTTAAAAAGTGTGCTTGGTCTGCAACGATGTTTAGGTGGATCATACATGTGTCAAAGTAAGATCCACGTAAATTCTAGGTCCCAAGGTTTCCCAGCAAAACATTACACCATGTCTGGTGGCTTTCCTTCCTCATTTAATCCATCCTGTTATCATCTCTTCCCCAAATAAGTAAAGCACATGCACCCAGCTGTCCATATGATGTATCAGAAAAGTGATTAATCAAATCAGTCCACCTTCTTGCTCCATGGTCCGGTTTTGATGCTCACATGCCCACTGCAAGCACTTTCAGAGATGGACAGGGTTCAAACATGTGTACTCTGACTGGTCTGCAGCAACGCAGCCTCATATACAGCAATCTGCAATGCACTGTGTTCTGACTCCTTTCTATCATAGCCAGCAGTAACACAAGCTAGTCTTCACTCAGTATGTGCTTAAGTGAGCTCTTGTGTCAGTGAATCTATTCCTGTTCTTCCTTGTATCTCTTTTGGTAGGAACTTACCACTGCATGATGGGAACACCCCAAAAAGACCTGTGGTTTTGAAAATGCTCTGCCCCATTCGTCTAGCCATGATAATTTGAGCCTTGTCAAAGTCACTCAGATCCTTATGCTTGCCCATTTTTTTTGTCTCCACCACATAAACTTTACCAATACACACTGATTAGCCATAACATTAAAACCACCTGCCTAATGTTGTGTAGGTCCCCCTTGTGCCTTTGATCCATCGAGGCATGGACTCCACAAGCCCTCAGAAGGAATGCTGTGGTATCTGCAGCAGATCCTTTAGGTCCTGTAAGCGATAAGGTGATATCTCCATGGGTGGGATTGAGACCTGGAGAATTTGGAGGCCGAGACACCACCCTGAGCTCTCTATGATGTTAATAAAACCATTTCTGAATCATTTTTGGAGTGAGGTTCTAGATTCCAAAGACGTGCACAGGTCAGTGATCTACTCTAAATTGTCCATATGTGTGAATGTGAGTGTGGATGGTTATTTGTGTCTGCGTTAGCCCTACATTTGACTGGAACTCTATTCAGGATGTACCCCACCTCTCACCCGAAGCCTGTTAAAAAAAAAAGCTCCAAATTGCATCATGACAGATAACTGGCATAGATAATAGAAGGAAAAATACATTGTATGTGCATGGGATGAAACTTTTTTGCATTTTCTAAGGAAACTGTATAAAATATATCAACAATTGCAAACTTGTATAAAACTTCAGATGGAGTGGATAACAATATTTATTAACAAACATCTGAGTAGTACTTATTCTTAAAAAAATACAAGAAAGTATTCGATTATACCTTCATACCAAACTACACATCAGTTCAGAATAATAAAAACATAGTACCTTTGGTCTCATTAAAATAACAGTACAGGCTTTTTCAATTCAAACTATTTTGGCAAAGCTTCAAGGCAATTAATTTATCAGGCAGTTGCACTCCTTGTAGTTTGGAAAACATCATGATGATCTTCAGACATGGTCAGTAATCAAGATAATACATTAATGCAATAGCATTGACCTCTGTGCGTATCTGAGAAGAATCTTCTAATTACTTACTGTCTTAGTCTCTCTCAAGGACACCACTCAGTATTATCTCACTCTACGAATTCCAACCACAGAGAGATCACAAATACACACCCCTGTATGTGAGTCCCACGAAAACACATCGCTGGACACTTTTTATCTCCATAGATAATTGGTTTAGTGATGTTTTCATGTAGGTTCTTACACAGTTCTTAGCACGTCTGCCTCACAACAAGAAGGCCTGGACTCGATTAACAGGCTCGGGGCGTTTCTGTGTGGAGTTTGCATGTTGTCCCCGTGCTTGCGTGGGTTTCCTCCGGGTACTCCAGTTTCCTCCCTCCGTCCAAAAACATGCACAGTAGGCTGATTGGCTGTTCTAAATTGCCCCTAGGTGTGAGTGTGTATAGCTGTAAGTATGTTGGCCCTGCAATCCCTTACGAGCTGTCCATGGTGTACCCAGCCTTCGCCCAGAGTCAGCTGAGAAATGCGCCAGCCTTCCCATAACCATAATTATGATTAAGCGGTGGGTCCACCAGATACTGAAATTAAAGTTTCACATACTTTTGCCACTTACAGATATGTAATACTGGATCAATTTTTCCAAATATATGACCAAGTAAAATATTTTTTTCTCATTTATTTAACTGGGTTCTCTTTATCTACCTTTAGGATAAAATCTGATGATATTTTAGGTTATACTTATGCAGAAATGTATAAAATTCTTAAGGGTTCCCAAACTTTCAAGCACCACTGTATATAAAACCAAATAATCAGATCATCAGCTCCATGAAGAAATCTGTATTACAACGCAAGATTTAATCAGAGTAAACACAAAATAAAATAATCATTAAAGTCTGATGTGTGGAAGTATTTGATCAGCATTTATAACCTCAACTTTGTTTTATCCTTGTAGTGTAAATTCAAATGCAGGGCTTGTCTTATATTTATGGTTTATAAAGGTTTATGAATTTTAAGTTATTGGCAAGCAAGTACCTTCTTAACATCATTAAGTACCTAACAAGATAATTTATAGTGATGTTGCAGGGGAAAAGCATATTTGTTCAGTGACTTGTTCAACAGAATTATGCCTATAGCTCAGATCATACAAACGTGAATGTTTTTGTGATGAAATTGTATATATAATTACCTTTTGGGGGGTCTGTATTGGCTCACTGGGATAGCCTCACTCACTTGGTGGATTGACTTCATTTATTCATTCATTCATTCGCTGAACAGCTTTTTCTTACTCGGGTCGCAGGGAGGCTTGAGCCCATCCCACCTGACACCCTGGAACAGCTTATCAGTCCATTACAGGGCCAACACACACAAACATACACACTCACACTCACACCTAGGGGTAATTTGGAACAGCCAATCAGCTGGAAGGTACCCAGAGTTCCAAGAGGAAACCCACGACAGCGCAGGGAGAACATCCACACAGAAACCCCCTCACCGAGCCTGGGACTCAAACCCAGGACCTTCTTGCTGTGAGGCAGACATACAAATCAATACACCACTGGATTGACTGAGTTTTTAACTATAAATGAATGAATAATATACTACTCTCAATGCTCATTCTCATTCACTCACTCATTTAATCCTACTAGGGTCATGAGGATGCTGGCGCCTATCTCAGCCATCACTGGACGAAGGCAGGAACACCCTGAACAGCTCGCCTGACCATTGCAATGCCAACACACTCAACCATTCACACTCACACCCACACCAAGGGGCAATTTGGAACAGCCAATTAGCCTAATGTGCATGTCTTTGGACTGTGGGAGGAAACCGGAGTACATGGATGAAACCCATGCAAGCACGGGGAGAACATACAAACTCCACACAAAAACAGCCGAGCCCAGGACTCGAATCCAGAACCTTCTTGCTGTGGAGGACATACTAACCTTTATGGCACATGCTGGCCTAAAAAGCCTTTTATTGAATGTATAATTTGTGTCACAAAGAAACAGAGAAATTATTTTTGCAACATACAATAATAACAATAAATTCAGCTTGCAACAAATGATTCTTTACTCATTCAGTCACTCTCTCACTCATTGAACCGCTTAATCCTACTATCGGACCCAGGCCCTTCCTGCTGTGAGGCGGACCTGCTAACCACTACACCACCATGCTGCTGGAAGTGAAAATAAGAACGTGCTACTGTTTAAGGTGGAATTAAAAAACACATATATAGCATATCTCAGTTTGATTAAGCTTTGTGCAATGTTTACTCAATTGATTAAATTCTGCCATTGCTTACTTGGGAAATCAGTTTCACGTGTTAGATCAGGAACAAAAGTCTAATATGTTCCTCTCACTCTCATCAGCTGACAGGTTGCGGTTGACATGTTGAGAGTCAGGTTTGAACTTGCCGCCGTTCTCTTTTGGTATCATGATGAAGGTAGGAGACAGTGTGCGGCTCAGATGGCATGCCTGGTTGAGATTTTCCTGTAGCTTCCAGGTGAGAGACAGGCGTGAGTCATGAGGGTTCGACCAGTCATCGACCTTGCCCATCACAATGTCCTGCAAATACTGTTTTTCTCTTGCAGCAGCTTCCCATACCACCTCCAGTTCATTCTCCACCTCTCTGAAAGAGAGAGAGAAACACAGCGATATAGAAAGACAATACATTTTTATCTTCCAGAGGCTCAGACCAGTAATGATTTTTATTTAGCTTCTTAATTGCAGGTCATTAAGCCTCAACTGACTATGATAAAGAACACTTCTACCAGACACCCAAACACTTAACTATAAAAACAGACAAAGCATATAAGGTTGCAAATATACACACGTACACAGTGATGTACATGCCACATACTAAGTCATGGGCTTAAAAGTGCAGGACGGCGTGATGATGCAAAAAAATGATGAGAAGAACAAAGACAAGTAAAAGAGTAGGAGGTGGACGATGTAAAGCCGCTGCAAGCCAAAGCTGCATTACAATACCCATCATTATCTGAAAATGAAGCAAGACATGGACGTCATCTGAGAGAGATAAAAGGAGAGAGTGTGAAAGAAATCTTCTAACCCCTGACTCTTACACCATAATGACCATATACTCCAGCCTTATACACAATCATCAGTGATGATCAAACCCCACAGGAATGAGGTTTTGTGAGAAGGTATGATTACTGGGGATGACAGCTACACAGGTAGAAGTAAAGGAAAGTGTGAAAAGGAGACATTGAAAGGTGGAAAACAAATCCACATCCCAAAATGTCAGGGTTAGATGCATATTACTCTGCAGAAGTCTTGGGCACATTAAAAAACAATTGTAAAGCAAAGATAGCTTCAAAATAATTTAATGAAACTTTTTTAATTTTAAACCCTCTATTAGGGTCCAGGGGACGCTGGAGCCTATCTCAGCCAACACTGGGTGAAGAGGGGATACACCCTGAACAGCTCACAAGATCATCGCAGGGACAACCCACAAAACAATTCACACGCACATCCCACCCAGGGGCAATTTGAAACAGCCGATTAGCCTAATATGCCTGTCCTAGGACTGTGGGAGGAAACTGGAGAACTCGGAGGAAGCACAAACTGTAACATATAAGAGGTTTAACAAGGCATCCAGAGCCAGCATCACTTTCAGCAGCAAAACGTTTCGCTTGTCTCTAATCACTTTCTGTGTGCATGCTCCTTAACACTGAGACAATCAGCCATTCACACTCATATTCACTCCTATGGGCAATTTAGAGTGACCAGTTAACCTAAAGGGGATGTCATTGAAGTGGGGAGGAAACTGGAGCACCCGGAGGAAACCCAAACATGTACACAGAAAGGTAAATCTAAATATTCTATTTAATTTATTTCTGTAGAGAAAATGTATTCTGTAGTAAAAGAAGCAGAAAAAAGAAACATTGGTTGGAGACGCAGTATAAAATGTATAATGAAAACTGCAATATGTGCCAGTTATGTGAAATTCACATTCAATTTTCTGTGGCTCACCATGCAAAAAAACCCTGGCACACCCACTGCATGTTCTCTGGCAAAATGCTTTGAACTAAACGAGGAAGTTCAGGCACCTAAAATAAATGTTATTTTTAAATGGAGACACTTGTGTCAAGTAAATGGGGTGAAAAGCATTACCGCCCTCATTTCTTTGATGTATTTACATCAGGCCAAGTACATCAGGCCTGTAGTGATTGAGTAGACAGTTATGGTTGTTAAATATTGATGGCTTTTGCTCTGTACACTCTGTCATGTTACACCACCCTGTCCTCTTTTAAGAGCCTCCGTCTCTTTTCGCCAGTGGCATTCTTGCTCACTAGAACGAAGGAACTTGGACTGATTGTGCTGCTGACACACAAACAACTTTATCTCAGAAACATGAATACAAAAAAGGACATGCATGTAAACTGCGTTATTGTTGTTCTTAATGAATCAGCCTATCAGCAGTTATTACGATAGATCAATTATGAATGCTGTGTAGATGCACGCAGATAATTTATGACCTTCCATGAAAACCAAACAGATGGTGCTTGAAATAAATGCAGCAAAAAAGCATGAATCACTGCACTCACTCTCTCTCTCTCTCACACACACACACACACACACACACACACACACACACACACACACACACACACACAGTACTGTAGCATAACAAAAACTGCATTAGATGTAACTTGCAGTGCTGTTCAAATCTCAAGAGCATCAGACACCTGAACATATGAATAAACATTGTGTGTGTGTGAGTGATAGAGAGAGAGAGAGAGAGAAAGTAAAGTACAGTAAGCTCAGTATGTGAGTATAGTAAATAAGCAGTAATAATTTCTTACTGTCCCATGTTACTGTTCTGGTTGTTTTCACATCAGATAACCAACATTAAAAAAACAAACACACACACACACACACGCACACACACACACACACAAACACACTTTATGTGAACGTGATCTGTAACCACAGCAGAAGAGGGCTTGCTTAGCCTATTCTTTAAATGTAGATACACTTTTTAGAGTACATAGTTCTGTTTCTGGGGCAGTGGTGGCCCGGTGGTAGGGTGCAGGATTACTGATCCCAAGGTCGGGGTTCAAGCCCCACTCTCAGCTGGTTGTCACTGCTGTCCTCCCAGTGCAGCTAACTCTCACTGTATGTGGTGAGAGGCATGTAAAAGAATCATTGCTGATTTTAGTAAAGAGTAGGCTGCATTGCTGTCAGCGTGTTTCTGCCAAGCGATGGCGAGCTGTCCAGGGTGTACTCTGCCCGCACCTAGAGTCGGCTGAGAAGGGCGCCAGCCTCCCCGCAACCCTATTTAGGATTAAGCGGTTCAGAAAATGAATGAATGTTCTGTTTCTGATCTGTACTTTAATTACCGACATTTAAATAGTGTACATAGTGTACACACATTATAATTCTATGACCAATGACCTATTTCCATAGGTTGTAGCCCATTATTTGCTAACCCACCTCTTTTACCAGTGTTCTATTTCTGTGAGTGTGAGACAACAGGGTTTCCCTTACCTCGAACACATGATCATTCACTCAAACGAAAGAAGGACGTTTTCTTCTGTGTGCATTAGTGGTATTACTTAGGCATGAAGGTGCCTGGAACCTACCACTGAACAGATTTAGCAACTTATCGTACATTAAAAAAAATTCTCCTTTCAGATTTTGCTTTGAGCACAGCCTTGGCAGTTTCCAACTCAGTGGATGCAAATGCTGCTATTATTCACCCATTCACTCAATCCTATAACCGCTTAATCCTATAAGGGGGGCTCAAAAGATGGGAGTCTATTTCAGCCTACACTGGGCGAAGGACGGGGTACACCCTGAACAGTTCACCAGAACGGCACAGGCCCAACACACACACAACCATTCACACTCACACCTAGGGGCAATGTGAAAGCACCAATTAGCCTTATGTGCATGTCTTTGGACTGTGGGAGGAAACGGGAGTACCCGGAGAAAACCCACGCAAGCATGGGGAGAACATGCAAACTCCAAACAGAAACACCCAAGCCCGGGACTCGAACTCAGGACCTTCACATCTACACTAACACCCAGGGTCAATTTGGAACAGCCAGTACCAAATGTGTGTGTCTTTGGACTAGGGGAGGAAACTGAAGTACCTGGAGAAAACCCAAACAAAAGCATTCAAACTCCACACAGAAACGCCCGAGCCCAGGAATTGAACCCAGGACCTTCAAACCTCATGTAAGGAGACCATCTTGATGAACCCACACAAGTGAATGCAAATGAGCTGAATCTCAAACAATCCACTGATTTCCCAAAATTCACCTGGTGTCAAAAAAGAAAAAGAAATCAAAATAGAACTTTTGAAAAAGGGAACAAAGAATTGGAGAAAATCTCTCTTACTCCTGGCAGAGCAGCAATAACTCATTTCCTTTCATTTTTGGATTACCCAGAAATGAAAACTCCACTAGAGCACATGGCCTCCCTCACAGACTTCACCTAAAACAAAAAATGATGAAGCTAAGAAGTCAGTGTAAAATCTGTGCTTAAAGTTTCCACCTACAGTCTCTCTCAGAAAATTAGTGGTGAGTTCACTGAGAAGAGACCGGAGAACCCTGCCACATCACCGGATCATTAATACCAAGCTCAGCGATTAATTATCCTCAAGAGCTTTCCCCACAATGTTCGAATGAACCCAGGACTGAGAAGAGGATGTCCACTCCAAATTAAAGTGTTGTAAATAAAATAATAAGAGGATTTGAACACATTCAGCCACATATAACTATTATTATTATTATAGCCCCTTAATGCTGCATGCTCAGATTCTTATCTGAAAATAAAAACTCTACCCTTTCAATAAGCAGGATGTCAAAAACAAAATTCAAACGGCATGGCCGTGAGTGGCGCTCAATCAAATAACGGAGAGATTCCTCATTGCTGGGCGCAGATGCAAAAGCTTGAACTTCAGAACATCAAACCCTAATAATATGTAACGAGAGAAGATAGTGACAGTATGAACATTTTGATCCACGATATTAAATTTTATTACTCACTAAAGAATTGGCCTCGTGTAGTAATGGTGTCGAGATTCCAGAAGTATCATATCACAGTGTCATTATTGGGGAGTCTCGGCTGCTCCGTTATTGTTCGGGCCTAAGGATACTGAGGTGCCAATTGAATTTTTTTCATACATCTGCTTATCAATGGGCATAATATTTCACTGTTGTGTCTCTGAGGATGAATGGTATAAGAAATGGTGATAAGAAAACAGTGCCTGCTTTCACTCCAGACCGTAGTTAGGAAATACAGGGGGATTATTTATTTTCTCCAGGACTGAACTTGATTCAGACATGAAAGAAGCTGTGCTACTCTTATAACGCCAGCCTCGGACATCTATTTATAAAGAAATCTATCTGTTAATTTGTGACGAACGCGGGCGAGAGTTCCCGCAATATTCGGAATGAACCAGGTCAGGCAAAGAAGTGATTGACAATTTATTACAGAAGCGTGGGTATTGAGGACGTGAGTGTACACACAATGGTGAGTTACAGAGATGGTGGATGAAGATTGGTCGTAGCGTCCTTGTTCGCCCCGTCTCGTCACAAAGAAGTAGTGTATTTTAGTTCCTCTCCCGGAGAGTGGTGGTCTTCGCACTTATATAGTTAATACAGAACTCTTTGTGACATTAACAACTTGCAGCACAAGTG
>JBCNYH010000008.1:32492804-32513365 GCA_039654325.1 Tandanus tandanus
GATCTCTCTTGTGTGTGTGTGCGTGTGTGTGTGTGTGTGTGTGTGTGTGTGTGTGTGTGTGTGTGTGTGTGTGTGTGTGCATGCATGTGTGTGACCCTTTTACCTGTACAAATCTCTGATGAATCACTTTTGTGACTCAGCTGCACTATTACAGTGTTCTTTGAGCTGAAATGTCACACACACACACACACACACACACACACACACACACACACACACATACACACATACACACACACGTCTGACCTTACACCATGCCTCGTGTCTACTAGACGGATTAGTCTCGCCACAGGCAGGACAAGCTGAAAATATCACAGCTTTCATCATTACGGCTGCGTCCCAATCTGCACTCTTCATTACAGTGTGCACTGTATTACAGGCGAGTGAATGCGGTGTGTGATTTGGGACACAGCCGTAACAAAACTCAAGTGGTCCATGCAGTGGATGAGGGTGAGTGTAGGACTCATAGTAGTCCCATAATAGTCTTAATGGGACTTATTCTATAAATGGTGTGTGACTTAGGACACACCCTCTCTTAACCAATAACAGTGTCCATGCGGTGTGTGATTTGGGACACAGCCACACTGAATTGTAGCTGCTGAGATGTTAGTGATGGCGTTCAATTTTCTCTCGGTGTCTCTACAGTCATCGCCGGATCATGCGCTCTAACAGTGTGACAGCGGCAGTGCAGGCCGACCTGGACATCCCCGATTTCTCTCCCACCGAGTCTCCAGATGCCGACGTCACCTTCTCTCGGGACGTCACGGCGTCCACGGTGAGCATCCAGGGCTCGGGGAACCATTACCACGCCTGCGCCTCGGACGACTACGCCTCTGTGGACTTTGACCCATCCGTGTTGCCGCCTCCTGAGCCCTGGGTGGACAGCGTCATTCCTGAGGACCCTATCCAGAACGCGCGGAGCCGCTCGGTGTGTCAGCGGGATGGACGCTGGTTCCTCAAACTACTGCAGGCCGAAGCCGAGCGCATGGAGGGCTGGTGCAGGCAGATGGAGCAGGAGGAGCGGCACAACGAGCTTCCCGATGACAGTGAGTCACCACACACACACACACACACACACACACACACTTTTATCTTTTGCTAATTTGAGAATCTGTAAAAGTGCAGAATGTAAATAGAGCCAGTGCCTTCATGAAATCCCACAATGCACCAGTGTCACTTCAACTCGCCGAGAGCTGCGTACTAATTAGCAAAAGTGCTTAATGAAGTGTGTTAAGGCTGAGAGCACTGAAGTGTGCAGAGATGAGCCCTACAGGACCAGAACCCGATTTAGCACATCTGATGTTTTAGTTTATGCCAGAGGCACAAAAAGCAAATAAACAAACAAATTAATAAACAGTGTTGGGGGGATTGTGGATGTTGGGGGGGATCGTGGATGTTGGGGGGGATTGTGGATGTTGGGGGGGATGGTGGATGTTGATGGATGTGGATGTTGATGGATGTGGATGTTGAGGGGTGTCTGTCTTGGCGGACACGCCTCTTCAGTGTCACATGGAGGTTCGGGGTATAGCCTGTGGAGTGACGAACCGGGGTGGTGGTCCCTATTTAAAAAAAAAAATAAAAATCACACTGCTCAGGATTCCCAGGAAAGTTTACTCCATGGTGGAGAGGATCATGGGAGTTTGACCATCTAGTCTACATGTCTTTTGTGGACTTGAGGAAGGCCTATGACCATGTCCCCCAGGGGAATCTGTGACGGGTGCTGCGGGAGTTCGGGGTCGCTGTTATCCAGGTCCTGTTTAATCAAAGAGACAGCTCCGTCCGCCAGGAGGAAAGTCCGCTCCTCCGAGTCTGAGTCCGCAGTTCTCAACCAACCGAGTCGGGGCCGGGTCTTTGTTTCATGTGGAGGAGTTCCCGTATCTCAGGATCTTGGTCAGGACTGATGATGGTGCCATGGAGCAGGAGATGGACAGATGAACCGGTGCTGTGGTGAAGAGGGAGCCGAGCTGCAAGGCAAAAAGCTTTCAATTTACTGGTCCATCTACGTTCCAGCCCTCACCAGATGATCAAAGAACGAGATCGCGGATACAAGCGGCTGAAATGAGTTTCCTTCGGAGGGTGTCTGGGCTCAACCTTAGGGATACAGTGAGGAGCTCAGACATCCAGGGGAATCCCGGGGAAGAGAGACGCTGCTCCTCCTGGTGCCTCCTGGTTGCCTCCCTTCAGTGTTCCGGGCACGTCCAACTGAGAGGAGGCCCCGGGGGGGGACCCAGAACTCGCTGGAGGGATTATATATCCTGTCTGGCCTGGGAAACGCCTCGGGATCCTCCAGGAGGAGCTGGAGAGTGCCGCTGGGGAGAGAGAGGGATGCCTGGGTTTCCATCCTAGAGCTGTTGCCTCGGTGACCCTTCTTTTGATGATTGGCGGAAAATAGATGGATGGATAAATAAACAAGTAAACAAAGAAATAATAAGATGAAACCCTGAAATAAAGACTCGTTGTTGATCATTTTCAAAGAATAAAATGTACTAATCTACAAAACATATATTGGTATATAGTGTAAATCTTTGTGTGTGTGTGTGTGTGTGTGTGTGTGTGTGTGTGTGTGTGTGTGTGTGTGTGTGTGGAATATCAGACTCAACCTTTAGGCCACGCCCTCTTCCCTGAGTCTGATGATATAAATACGATTCAGCTTCAGGATTTTTCAGTCTAACTGTTTGCTGAGGTAATGCTCTGTGCGTGTGTGTGTGTGTGTGTGTGTGTGTGTGTGTGTGTGTGTGTGTGTGTGTGTAGTTCCAGGGAAGATCCGCAGTGCAGTAGGCAGTGCTCAGCTCCTCATGTCTCAAAAGTTCCAGCAGTTCAGGGAGCTGTGTGAGGAGAACCTGGTGAGTGACTGAGAATAAAAAGATTTAAAACACAGACTTGATACACACTCCTGCACCACTTGATGTAGTGATTATTGTATTATAACAGTGTTATAAAGGGATTGCATGCCTATGACTTTAGTAGTGTCGCTCTCTGTGAGCAGTGAAGCTTTCTGAAATTAAGGTGTCGTTTTAATTAAAGTTTATGTCCAGTTTGCTGGTTTGGTTTGGCAGCAGCGCCCTCTAGTGGTCAAAAGATTTTATCATTTATATCAAGGAGGAGTTTTTATTTGTCTCGTCGAGCCTTTAAGAGCTCATGTGTTGTTCTTATGGTGTACTGGAGTGTAGTTGTAATTATGATCCGTGACATCACCCGCAGAACCCGAACGCTCACCCGCGGCCCGTGGCTCAGGACCTGGCCGGCTTCTGGGACATGCTGCAGCTCTCCATCGAGAACATCAGCCTGAAGTTCGACGAGCTGCACCAGCTCAAGGCCAACAACTGGAGACCCCTCGATCCCCCCGAGAGAAAGGTACAGTGGTTTTAACTTCATCCAGGATGTAAGACGGTTCTAGCAAGAACCCGAAGAGTCATAGTGTTTGATCGAGAGCTAGAACTCCGGCGCCGGCGTAAAAACGGGATGTTTGGGATATTATTAATAAAATGAATTCAGCTCATCATCCTGAAAATGTAAAAGAGAAATTTTGCTCATGTGCCTGCTTTAGCCTGGAAGAGGACTTTTTCCACTGCACAGAGTACCAGAAGTTCTGGAACCGTACTCTTTCAACTTTTCAAATCTCACTCACTCTCACTCATTTGCCAAACTGCTTGAGCCTATCTCAGCCGACTCTGAGCGAAGGCGGGGTCCAACCTGAACGGCTCGGCAGACCACCTCAGAACTGTGGGAGGGAAACTGGTGTACCCGGAGGAAACCCACACAAGCATGTGGAGAAAATGCAAACTCCACAAGGAAACACCCTTGCTGAGCCCGGAACTCGAACCCAGCATCTTCTTGCTGTGAGGCCAGGCTTTATTTGGTGCCTGTTTAAGATACACACCAACAGAAGTAAATGCTACTTGGGGGAGGAGTTAACAATGCTGTTAATCACTGATTGGTTGGACAGCACAAACAAATGTAAATACAAAGCACGGGGGCACTACGAGGCTTTTTGTGTCTGTAGTTGCTCCGCAAACGGCAACAGGGAAGAGTCGCGAGCCACAAGCCTCCAGATATCAAACACTGCAATCTGATTGGCTGTCAACTGTTATCCGAGACCCACACGGTTCCTGTTAGAGCCGGTTATTTATTGTTATTTATTGCGTATGCAGTGGAGAAAGTCTGGGAGTGATTTAAACGTTCATTCTGCGCTGTAGCGATTAGCGATGCACAGCTTTGTGTCTGGGGAAGGGCTGTCTGTTCTATGTTTAGGTTTGCTGAACGTTTTGCTGTTTTGTGTCGTTAATCATCGCGGCTGCAAATGTCTTTACTTTGCTTTCTTTCTCATTCACTCTTATTTTTTTTGTTTGTTTTTGTTGTTTTTTTTGTCTGTTGACAGTGTGCCATTTTCAGAAGTCATTCCACCAGGCACTCAAACCCTCAATAACTCCTCCCCCTGCTGGGCTGTTCCATCCTCACACACATACGCACACAACCTGACACTTCGTAGCCGTAGTGCTGCGCGTGTTTGTGTGTGTCCAGATGTGCTTCGTCTCTGTCACCCTGTCTCTGTTTTCATCCATCTGTTTCTGTGGCAAAAAAACCAAAACAGGAATACAGACAGAATAAGGTGTAAACGTTGTCATAGTGCACGTGGTAACACACGGCCCCCTAGTGCACACTCTAGCACACTGACACCTATTGCTGAGGGTCACACACGGCCCCCTAGTGTTCACTTTCACACACTGCCCCTAGTGTTCACTTTCACACACTGCCCCCTAGTGTACAGATTTTACACACTGCCCCCTATAGTGTTCACATTCACACACTGCCCCCTGGTGTACAGATTTCACACACTGCCCCCTAGTGTTTACTTTCACACACTGCCCCCTAGTGTTCACTTTCACACACTGCCCCCTAGTGTTCACTTTCACACACTGCCCACTATAGTGTTCACATTCACACACTAACCATACTGCTCAAGTTCACACACTGCCCCATAGCACTGACTGTTACACACTGCCCCCTGGTGTACAGATTTCATACACTGCCCCCTAGTGGTGAGAGTCACACACTGCTCCCTACTGCTCATACTCACACACTGCCCCCTAGTGGTGACATTCACACACTGCCCCCTAGTGCTCATGTGAAGCGTACAGTGACATTTTTTTCTTGCCAATTTGTGAAACATTTGGATGGAAATGTACCTTCTCTCTCTCTCTCTCTCTCTCTATCTCTCTCCCCATCTCTCTCTCTCTGTCCCCGTCTTTCATTTCCCCCTCAGGAGAGGAGGTTGCCTCCCCCTGTGCCAAAGAAACCAGTGAAGTGCCATCCTCCGCTGGCGAGAGATCGCTCTCTGGAGAGTTCGGAGAAACAGCGGCAGGAGGCTCGCAAACGCTTAATGGCAGCCAAGAGAGCTGCGTCCGTGCGCCAGAACTCAGCTACTGAGAGCGCAGACAGCATCGAGATCTACATCCCTGAGGCCCAGACCAGACTCTAAACATCCACACACACACACACACACACACACACACACACACACACACACTCTCTACTGCACTCTCGCACATTATTACTGAAAGCACAAACACGCCAGCCTGGTCCGATTCAGAGAGAGGAGCGCCAATACATATAAACACACACACACACACACACACACACACACACTATATTACATATTTATAAATCCGTATTCAGTCTTGTATTTCATCTATTGAAATATTTAATAATCTTCCAGTAATAAAAATTCATTTAAAAACGTTTTAATTTTCTCACGTGACTCACGTGAATTTCTCACCAGAATCGCCGTTAATATCCGCCATCAGTTTAATCCTAACTAGGGTCGCAGGGAGGCTGGAGCCTATCTCAGCCGACTCTGGGTGAAGGCGGGGTACACCCTCAACACCTCGCCAGACCATCACAGGCCCCTCCGTTGCAGTGAAAGCCTGAATTGCGTCCTGTTTACTTCATAGGGATTAAATTAATAGTGCACTTCATTCTCATGACAGATAAACATCAACAAACAAACAAACATGTTTTCATAAATAATTTTTGTTTCGGAGCCATTTTTCTTCCTTAAGCAACAAAATTATTTCAGTAAAAATTTCAGTGTTATTACTATAAGATGTAGGTTTAGCAGCTAAAGTAGAGAACGACTTCGTAAACATTCTTCAGATTCAAAAAATAAATATAAACATTAATATACTTTATTCTAATTAATGTACACAAAATAATTCTGACAAACAATATTTAATCACGTTGTATCATATAAAACTGTATTAAATCAATTCTTAATCAAATCATATCACACACTCACACACACACACACACACACACACACACACACACACACACACACTGTCCTGGCGCTGAATGGATGGGCGGAGTGTTTGTATATAATCTGTGATATACTGTTCCTCTCCTGCTACCAGGGATGCCACAGCAGGTCTCTGGATTTTTTAATTAATTTATTTGTTTATTTATTTATTTATTTTCCTCTCCAATTTGTCTTTGAACTCTTCCTCGCCGTGTAAAATATCTCTCTTCATCTCTCCCTGACGTCACGCCATCTCCTGCTGAAGCCTGGACCACTTTTAATCTAATCTAATCTAATCTCGCACCCTTGGAACCCTGGACACTCGTCATCACACGTGACACTCCCAACTTCCTGCCTTGGAAAAAACACGATCCTGCTCATACACGGCACGGGATCAAGTCATGTGTCACGAGAAATCAGATCAGAGGGCAAAGGTCAAGTGATGACCTCAACACCTCCTGGAAACACTGCATTGTTGTTGTTTTTTTCTCTCTGAGATGTGAAGGTGTTTCTGGAACTTTCTGACCAAAGGGCTTTAAACTTCACCCCGCCTGTCATCAGTCAGGCTAATCTGGGGTCTTTAGTTTGGTACTGGAGCTACGAGGCTGTTGTAGCTAACGTGTAACGGACACCAAGAATCTTTTCTGTAATTTTTATCGGAAAATTTCTCATACATTTTTCTAAGCTCCGCCTTCAGACTTTAATTTAAAAGGGCAGAAAGACAACAAAGGGATTTTTCAGGACCACACCTTCACATAACGTAGTGTGTTGCGCTAACTAGCGATGTAGTGTTTAGTTACATTGCGCTACTGCAGTAAGAGCTAGTTAGTGTAACAGCAACAGGATACAAAGCTAGCTAAACAGATTAGCTTTATTTAATACTTTAATAATCAGCGGGAACATTCATACAGGTTTAATAACGAAATTACGCGCATCAGTGTTCACACCGTCAAGCTAAATCTGTTAACCGCCGAAGTGTGAACTACACACAGGTTAGTTTAATAACCTGCACACCCACAACACTGACTTACACAGAGCTTGATTTTTATACTCCGTTCAGAACACCAACGCTAACTGTTTCAACTTAGAAAACGCGTACTTCAGTCCTGACAAATCAGAATCATTTTCAATCAAATTGTTTTAATTAGCTGGTTTTTTAGCAGATAAAGAGGCTAAAGAGGAAGATTTCACATTGAGTTTTTGAGTGAAGGTCTTTAAGCATACAGTGTGACAAGAATAAACCATGTGAAAGTACAAGAAAGAAATCACCAACGAATATCACTCAATAAAACTATGTAAAAATTGGACACGCTGCAAATTTTTGATTAAAATAATCACGTGGCGATTGAGCTGAAAGGTGCTGATGAGTAGAAGTTTATTGTTTTATAGAAAAATGGAAAAAATAAAACTGTACTCTTTACTCTCCTCATGCGTCGGTAAAAACACAGAGAATTTCACTGCTTGAACTAGAGGGGAACTCGTAGAGTGTAAGGTACCTCCACCAGACATGAACGGATTATTATAACTTGGCAGAGTTGTAATGAAATGTCTCCCCCTAGTGGCCCTCTAATGAATATTTTGCCCTATATTAAAAAAGGGAATTTTTTTTCAGGAATATTTTTCAACGTGATCCAGTGCACGGATCACCTCCAAAATTTCATGGATTGTTACTTGTACCACGCCCTACTCTAGAATAAAATGTCATCCAGATCCGTGCATAACGTTATGTTTTATTGCAAACAAAGAAACACAAACTAACAAAAAACAAACAGAGGAGAAAATCTCCTGGGTGGAGGTAATGACAAACTCCGCCCACATGACAGTGGCAGTGAAATGACGTTGATCCTAATTGAACGAGTTTCTTTTGTGCATAAATGTAAAGGTAAAGGTACGCAGCACGTTTTTGCACATGAATGTTGATCTTTGATGTGAAAGTATTAAATTACCACAAAAAAATACATTCCGATGAAAACCGCGCTGTGTAAAGTGGAAAGACGCTGAGATTGACGGTTAGCTACGATGGCCTCCATTAATTTCACCGTCTGATTGATTTCATTAGCGGTGAGTTTCATCTTTGACCAGATTGTTCCTTTAGCACTTTATCTAACAGACGGAAACTTCTTTCTCTCCATCATGTGACTTTATGTTTCTATATTTCCGACTGCATTTTTCCTTAATTGTAACGTTTGGGTGAGACGCAGCAGCAGGACAGGGTACGTTAAGTTAAAAAGCAATATTTCCTTACCAGTCAGCGTTCCACTGATGATGTAGAGGCCTACTGTGTGTAAAAGTCGGATTATTGCTAACGAAAGAGATGCCTTCACTATTCTGTAGCCACTTCGGTTTCCTCTTCAGTCGCTTGCTATTGTAAACGCTTCTCAGTGACCCCGCCCCTCTCGGGGAAATGTGCTCTCTGTTTCAAACCCTGTGACACGTTTAGAAACATATCGTTTAGTGCATATTATACAGATTTACTTCCTTTTTTTATGTAGAATTCAGATCTTTTATGGATATAAGCCAATAGCGGTGCTTAACCTAGCCCCGCCCCTAAAAAAAGGAAACTTTATCAAGTGTTTAAATGAGAAAATAAACTATAAAACGCAAACTTTTCATCGTCGTTCAAGCTAAGTTCGTTCTTCTAGCCTACTACCGTGTTTTTTATGTACACTGTATTGTCGCCCATTGGGGGAGTGGCTCTCGGTCATGTGACTCAGTTTGTCCAATCCTGCCAGGTGGGCCGGACTTATCTCAGGACGAAACATGGACGCAGTGGGCGCAGTAAAATCAGGGTCTCCCAGTGGCCGTGTTCTGTGTTTCTTGAGTGTGTGTGAAAGGATGCGTGGTGTGTGTGTGTGTGTGTTTGTTTTTTTGCGTGTACGTCTCGAAAAGTGCTTCCTAACTTCGTTTCTGTTCGGATGAAGTCGAGTAGCCTCCTAAATCTGTGCACACGACCCTTATTTTAGTCCGTAGTGTTTGTACAGAAACTTTACGACGACACGCATGCAGACCTGTTGCCATAGAAACACTGTATAATCCTATTTGTACTTTAATCCTTGTATTAATTTATTTACTTATTATTTATTTACCTTTTTAATGGATTTATTTATTGTTGATTTTCTTTTTGTACGGTTTGGGTTCTGTTCAGTGATCAGTCATGCTCCCTTCATTTTGTGAATATGTTGTATTGTATGTATAGACATGATGTGTGCAAGCAGACGACAAACACACAATAAATTCTGCAAACTTTTATTCCTTTCGCTGTCTGTGCCGTAACTGAAGCATCGCACACTCGTACGTCAGCGACGTGGAGGAGTGTTTATCTACAGCACCTGCTCACTGACACGCCTTTATTTTCCATCAGCTTCCTTCCAGGAGCTTTCAGAGATTTATGATCTTGGAAAAGTTTTCTGAAGCTATTTGTTTTTCCCCAACAGCTTGGAAGTAACATTATATGCTAGGCCATTAGCGCCTTTTCCCCAAACTCTCCATCCCCTAAATCACAGGTGTCAATCTCAAGGCCTCTGGACCAAATCCGGCCTATCAACACGTTTCCTGTGGCCGGTGGAGAGCTTTCAAGGAATATAATGATCGTACATTCTTTACATCAACCATTACCATGAAACGTAATTCATCATCCATCCACCAGGTGGCGGCAAAGTATTTCAAGCAAACAGCTAGTCATTTATGACTCGAAAGATTACGAGCGAGCTTGATGTTGAATGTTGTCAGGAAAGGAAAGTGAATAAAGGAAAAGAGGACAAATACCTAGACAAGTCATTTTGCCATGCGGAGTTCACGGATGCTCCTTTTTAACTAGACGTTCAGTGATTATTTGGAACTTTACATTTAGTGATGCGACCCTCGGTGAAATGAGTTTGACACCCCTGCCCTAATTTGCCCCTTAACGTCACATCCCTTAACTCCTCTCTCCCTAACTTTTAATTCCTACCCTTTTGGCTCCTACCTGCTGATCCTCTAAATTTTCAGACCCTATATTTTTTCCCTTTACTGCTCAGTCCCTGTTTGGCCCCTTTATCAGAGCTTTTAATGTTTAGTTTAAAGCTTTTTATCCGCCTTTGCTTGGTCCTTAACTTCATATTATTATCTGCTTGTCTCCTTCAGGAAGTTGCTGTTACTTGCCTCTCTGTAGACAGTCGTGTTTTGTAAACCCTCCTGATCTGCCCCTGGATCCTTCCACTAATAAATCAGAAGATACCTAATGTCACCTGTTACACAATCTATAGTTAATGCTTTCTGTTCTAACCCTGACATGATGCACCCTTTCGAAACTTCCTGTTTCATCCTTAGCCGTTAAGCCCCAAGGTGCTTGCTCTCCAGTTCTCAGTTCCAGCTGATTAACCTTCATCATTATCATCTGAAACGGTTTCTCAGAGCCTGTACAGGACACAACTGCAACTCTGACTTCAGCCACCAGAGGGAGCGAGACTGACCTTCTCCGGAAGCTTAGAGGGCTGTGGATCATTTATTACTTTCCAGTCCAGTATCAAAAGGAGTTTTTCTTCTCTTTTTTTCCTGTTTTTTAAAGGAGATCTAATTGAAACCTTAAAAAACTTTTATTACACTTAAAAGGATGGTTTGTCATAAATTTGTAATGGTTTCAGTTTGATGGTTTCACTTAGAACCCTTGCTTGTTTCAAACCTCTGAGTTTACTGAGTTTCCTTCTCTTAAATGTACAAATAAAGAAGTTTTCTGGATATTATTTTTTCTACTTGTGAAGAATTAATGTCTCTGTGTAAATAATTCCTCATGTGTTCCCCCCCCCCCTTTTTTTTTTTATTTTTTTTTTATTTTGCATTACTTATTTTGTTTAATGTTTTGCTTTATGTGAATAATTTCACCTGACAGTGTTTTTTCTCTTAACTGTTGGGTTAGGAGACATAAAGGAGCTGTGTCAAGACTTTTACCTAAATCCAGTTGCCCAAAATCGTGTAAATATGGAGAGTACGTCCAAAAATCTAGCCTGTACTTGTTAAATAACCTTTCAACATGCAAATCAAAAGGAGTGTCAAGTTTTCGCCCCTGACATGGACTGGATGGAAATGGATTCCTACAAAACCTTTTTGAAATCTTTTTGGGCTGAAAGGTTTTCAGAGATTGAAATTCTATTACAAATTCCTAGCAAATTTGTTGTACCCTAACCCTAACCCTAACTTAATTCATGTTTAGAATTTTAAATTAAATTTCCATTTGTATACATGATTGTCTTCTTCGATAACTCCATTAATGCTATTTAGGCTATTTTCTTCTAACAGCCAACACCACCCCTTCAATCCTGTAGTGTGCCATAACATCAACAACAAAGAGGATGAAGAAGCCTTTAAGATGTTCAGCCTCCATGATTTATATTTTACCTTAAGATTAAATGTAATGATGAGCTACTTCTATTCCGTTTTATTTAATCTGGGGATAGAACACAGAGCAAAGCACCTGTTTAATCTCTATACACTCCAATATTTCTTTAAAATAATCAGAAACGAATGGATTGGATTTTAAAAGTGTATTTTCCCCTGTGAGATCTACAGTGTTAAATGAACACCTTTTTAGCTTCTGGTAGGTCATAAATGATCTGTATTTCATGATGTTTAAGCGAAGCTCGATCCTGTGTGAGAGTCTGTTGAATATTCAAACCTCTCAGAAGCAGCCTGGGGGCAAACACAGCTTGTCCAGATTAACACAGAAATCAATGAGTCTAGGTTCTGATGGGTGAATCAATAATCCTCTTAAATCTTAAACTAGATAAACCTATTAATGTGCACAACATCTTTAAAACAAATGTTTCCTGTTTACAGAGAGGGCTGAATATTAGGATCATACAATAAATGATCTGTTATTAGGGTACTAAACCCTATACTGGAGTGAAGTGGGTTTAAAAAACTCATAAAAATCTTAAATGTGTGGTGTTGTATAAAAGTGCATGAATCTTAACTCTACAATGTCATTATGGTCAGATTATGTACCATTTAAAGGTTTATATTCTCCATATCTTCTGCATAAAAACCTTTTGACAAATTTTGATGAAATTAGTACATGCTTTGTGATTATGCAATCATAATCCTATATAAGCCCATAAACAATGTTGAAGAACTTTAAAAAGAAATGACGTCATGAGGTTATCCCTTTGCATTGCCTTTAAGCACTGATGGCACGTTCCTCGAAGTGAGCTTGTGCCACTGACTCCGTGTACGAGTTTATAAATCGGTATTATCCGTGCTGAGAGCTTTAATGTGCGCTACGTGCAGAGGGTGGAATTCATGTATTGGTGCTGGACTACATGGACACAGAGACCGGAAAATCAGGACACAATGTCTCAGTTGAAAAACAAGTGTTGATGCTCTGCATCCCTCCAGCGCGCCTCTAATTTGTCCAGCAGTCTGCAGAGCGGAGCGGCTCAGTGCGCGCGGTGTGCCGCATGTGGTGGGATTCCCAGGATCCCCTCTCCATCCACACTCCCTAACTACCCTGTCCAGGGTTGCCAGTTTTCTGGCTTCTTGCTGGGAATCTCAAATTTTTTTTTTTCTGCAGGTGGTCATCAGATGGTTTGGTCGCTATTTAAAAAAAAACAAAAAAAAAACAGAGTAACTCTCTGAATAACAAGTTTACAACTCTGATCCTGCAGGAGAAAACCCTGACCTGCGATTAGTTTTTAATTAATCAGCTAATTAGCATTCTTTTATGATTTAAGTGGGCGTGTTTAAAGCAGAAAAACACTGCAGGACAAAGGATACTTCAAGACCGGAGTGGGGACCTGTACTCAAAAGTAAAATTAGGATTCCACTGAAATTTTAAGAGTGTTTGTAAATAGGATGATTGTAGGGCTCTTGGAACGATGTTTTCCTTGTCTGCTGATGTGACAGACAGAAAACCTGTAGATCATCTCTATCTTCTTTATTACTGTGATTATTTGACCGACATTGTTCGTGTGTACGTTGTGTAAACTAGATAGAAAATATGAAGAGTTTGATAAAAATCTGGCAACCTTTCTGTGGTGATGATAGACCTCTGCAGGTTTTTCGGGTACCTGGACACTTAAAAGCATAAAGAGTCCATTAAAAGCTTTTTAGGACAAGGCCAAAGCGAGAGGTCTTTTGTGCACAGCCATTAGACCAAAACGAACAGAAGGTGATTTAGGAATATAAAGTACTCCTGCAGAATTAATCTGCAACAAGTGCAAGCTTTTAACAGGGTAACATTTCTTGGTGCATGATGGTTGTGAAGAGTGAGAAGAGCTGCACCTTCTGGTGCTTTAAAGTTAGTATCTTACGTCAAAACTCATCATGAGGTCACACTGAAGAGGAGCAATAGGGAATAAGGGAAATAGTGTGTCAAAGCACTCAATTAATGTCACTGCACTCTCCCACCCCTTCATTCTTTCTTTTAATCTGTTCTAATCTAATGCCCTCTTTAAATCCGTTGTGACACTGCAGATTACACGGATCAGTCAATACTGAGCGAGGATTAAATCATCTGGGAACACGATCTTTATTTCTTCAAATAATGAAAGTCTGTGGTTCCAGAAATAAAAATGAGTCTCTTCCTCTTTGTTTCCTCTCGCAGGTTTTCAGCTTACACCGACTGTAGGATGTAATGCGTCACGTGGCTCATGCGGGAAGACATGTCATTTATAATATTCTCCATTGCACCGTCTGTTAAAAAAATTCGAGATCCAAGTGTTGCTATTCCCAGGCCAGCCCCCGGTCTGCAGCGGTCACCGCCGCCGCTGAGGCTCTGACATTTCTCTTAATTGATTGTGTGAAGGTGGCGGTCACGGTGGCGCCGTCTGCGCTCCTCCACCAGCGCGCGCCTCCCGTTCCACCTGTTTCTGATTGCAGACGCACGGAATTTAGAAATGAATTCTATCTAAATAAATAAAATAAATGAGCTGATTATGATTACACAGGTGGAAACTGCCGTATAAAGTGAAATGTAGCCTTTCTTGATTTTCTTTCTTCCTTTCTTTTCTCTTTTTTTTTTTTTTTTGATGTACCGAGTGTGTTAAGGTGACCGGATGTGTTTCGATTCCTCTGCTTTTACACCAGTTAGTGCAGTATGCTGAGCAACATGGTTCTTTGTATTTATGTTAAAAAATATGGAACTAAAACACTCAGTGACCTACTTCTCTAACAGTGTGTCTAATTTTTATCCAACTGTTTAACCCTATGGCACATTAATTTTGTATTTTGTACTTTATTAATGTGCTTTCAGACGACAAAACGTATTTGTGTTATAGTGTAAATTGCCTAATAAATAACAAACTACATGCATGTATTATGTCAATTTTATAATCGAAAAATGTCTCCAGTATAAAAAATTGATGGGTGAATGTGCATGTGCGGAAGTCCTAGCTTTGCATATCATTTTATTTTCACTCAAATAACTAGAAGCAGTATTTTTAGGAGAAAATAGGCGACTAAACTGCAGGCTACATTTTCTTGTGGCTGCACCTTTATGTAGGTTTATAATTCACCAGGAAAGGCTGATCAAGTGCATGGGACTTTAAAGAACCTAAATGAGCAACCCTTTAGATTAAAGCTTTAAAGGTGAGCTCTAGTGTAGACACCTGAGGCCAAAACTGTCTAACTTTATCATGGCCACAAATTTATCATCACCATTATGGGTTTGAATTTTCCAAAACTGTAGTGTAATTTCACTGATATAACATTTGCAAATATATATGCTTCTGTAGAGAAGATACATACATACAAAAATACATTTCACAGTATTTGTCAGCATGTAGCTATAGCTATGCATATATATCTTTTCTGTGTTAAAATATTTCAGAAATCTTATTATTGTTGTTTGCATTTATAGTTTAAAGCATTTATTTAAGAAACATATAATAGTTCATACAGACTGTACTGTTACTTTGTAGTGTCTGAAAATTCTATCTAAAAATGATTTGTCTTTATTTAAAAACCAGATCAGAAGGATTAGGCTATAACCCTCACCATATATTTATAATAACATATTTGAATGAAAACTGGTTGTTTACATGTATCTTCTTGTTTTATGAATGAATAATTATCCTCAGTTAAACTGCGCACCTGGTGGAGCAAACATGCTCGAATGCATTTGAAAAAAAACGTGCAAAAGTGCATTTACTCGAGTCTCAGTGTGAGAAGCCTCATTTATCTAACAAGTTACAGGTTTTGAACTGTTGAACGATTTGTTTTTGCCATACACAGACCCCTGGCTGCGCGGCGCTCCGACACCACAAAACATCTCCACGCTTTTTTTCATAACGAGCCGATCCCAAAACGTGAGGCACATTTATCACTACCTTTTTATACGAGTCTCGCTTCAGATGCGCTCTTTAGCATACAGGCTGCTGCAGGCTGCGGTGTTTATTCAGCTCTTTGACTCTCCAAAACGCGCAAGTGGTGAGATTCCCACGGACCGAGCCTCACGCTACAGCTTGCTCGACAACCATTGCACTTTTAGCACAGCCTCCTGTTCTCTAACAAAACCCCCCCTCCCTCCATCTTTGTTTGAATAGGGTTTGTTGATAGACTCCAACCAGCCAGCATCTCAGGTACCAGCGTAATTTGTTGGCCCTCTTTGGCCACCACTGAGAGCCACGCTGCTGCTACCAGCCCCCCTCTATAATAAAACCATACGCGCCATGTCCTCCAAACACTGCCTTATTTAGTCCTCCTTGTCGCTTAATGACCTCTCGAATAAAATGAAGTGAAATGAAGTGAGATTAGTCGGTGCTAGAACTCCAGCGGATAAAAGCCCCGCGTCCTGGAAGTGCCATAGAGCAGAAAGTCCCAGTGTTGACTTGACGCCTTGCTGAATGAAGTGTCAGTGCGTTTACTTAAAAAGTTAACACAACTCTGCACGTGCTCATTTAACTTACAGGTGTCAGTGCAACACTGCTGATGTGTGTGTGTGTGTGTGTGTGTGTGTGTGCGTGTGCGTGTGCGTGTGCGTGTGCGTGTGCGTGTGTGTGTCACGGGGAACCCGCGACCAATACATTTTTATATCGTGGACTTTATGCGCACTTTGCGCAGGTGAACTTGGGGCTGGACAATATACTCATACATATCGATTTTCTCGGAATATTCCATATATATATTTTTAATTTTTTATAAAAGGTGGAGGAAAGGAAGGTGCAGCTCACTCCCCCACCGCCACACATTTTTCCTGCTGGTTCGGGAATCGAACCAGCGACCTTTCGGTCCCAAAGCCGCTATATATCGTCGGTATTTAACTCCTCTGGCTTCATTATTTTACTTCCTAAAGCTCTACCAGAAAACGTATAGGCCATCACAGAATTAAAACAAGTAGCATTTCTCTGCTTGGGTCTTTAATAAACCATAAATCAATCAAATAATAAAGTAATGCAGGAGGGAAACACATTTTGTCTTTGTTTTCTTGGCACTGCTTTAAACAAACTTACACATAAGGCCACGTCGATATGCACAGAAGTGTTCAATGAAGATGATACACCACCACTTCTGTCTGAAACAGCTCCTAATAAAAAGAAGTAAAAAATGACTTCTCTATAATTTTTTGGTTGAAAATGTATTGAACGATGCTATTGTAGGCAACGAGAACCAAAGAAATAATTCCGACAAGAATATTGAGGTAAAAGTTTGGCTAATAAACAAAAACACTAAAAATACAAATTTTTCAGAAAAATTTAAAGGTGTCGCAAATTTTTTTTTTTTTTTTACTTTTGCACAGCATGAATGAACTTCAAACCATATGGAACGGTTTAGCGAGTGAAGAAATTAAAAAATATGTGAACACTGTGCCTGAAAGGTTAAATGCTGTAATCAAAGTAAAGGGTTTTCACACTAAATACTGACTTTTTTTCAATAAGAGACTGTTATTTTTGTTATTAATATATATTGTTGTTTGTTTACTTATTCTCATCAATATGATCTAATATTAAATAAAATAAATTCTTGAATAGCACTCGGTTTCTGATTTATCTTCATTTTGTTAAGTGTATCATCATCACTGCATCACTGGATTTTTAATTTCTTCACTCGATAAACCGTTCCATATGGTCTGAAGTTCATTCATGCTGTGCAAAAGTCAAAAAAATAAAATTTTGTTTATTTTTTTGTTTATTAGTATAAACGACTATAAGAAGAATTAGAATAAAATATATTATATTATCGTTATTATCGTTATTGTTGTTATTTTAAAGCCTTATTAGATGATAAGGTGCTCATGTGCACAGTGCGCCCATATCATTTAGAAGTTGTCACAGAAGTTATTCAGGATGACTTTAATCAGGAAATCGCGCGTCTTTAAAAAAACGCACTGATTGATGGCCCCCTGTTCGTCCCATCCCCGACATCACTCTCTCCCTCCTTTCTTACGCCTACGTTTTGTGCAGTATTGTATTTCATTGTGTTGCAGTGTGCAGCGGCGCTCGTGCTCTATCCACAGCCGCACGTCCCCTCGGTAATGAAGTGCGCGAGCTCTTGAATGCTACCTGCTTTTTAAGAGAAGCCTTAAAAAGGGTCGCAGAGGTCAACCTGCCTGGGTGACCTTTCAAAAGCAGCGCTCGCTCCGGCTCATTGTCCAGTTCCTGTGGATGCAAAAAGCGCACGTGGACAAACGTAAACAGCACTCAATAAGAGCAAACAAAACAAAACAAAGTCCTCCAACACCTGAGTGGCTCTTTATCATTGTTTACAAGCCACTGTTTTTTTCCCTCTTTTCAGCCGGTCATAAAGCTTTTATATTTAACTGAAAGATTGTTATGACGTAACAGACTGAAGCTGTTTACAAATGAGAAATCAATAAATGCTTAATTATTACAAAAGTAGTCATTTAAAAATATAGTAATTACAGTCTTATTAAATTGTTGTCCAATATTAGAATAACCTAATACCACTCACATGTGTAGAACTGTGTTTAATTCGGAAAAGTTTGTAGTTTGAATAGAAATGAACATTTGTTTTATAGAATTAACGTAGCAAATTAATAATTAGCTCATCTTAAAGTCAGCCCCATATAGGCAACAATATTGCTGTAAATAAATAAAGAATGAAAGAAAGTGAATTAAAAAACTCTAATTTCTAATCTCTATAAACTTAATTTTAGTATTTTTCCAACAATTACTTTACCTCTGTAAATTATTATTATTATTACTTTTGTTGGTGATGGTGTTGTTGTTGTTGGTGATGGTGTTGTTGTTGGTGATGGTGTTGTTGTTGGTGGTGTTGGTGATGGTGTTGTTGTTGGTGCTGGTGTTGTTGTTGGTGATGGTGTTGTTGTTGGTGGTGTTGGTGATGGTGTTGTTGTTGGTGATGGTGTTGTTAGTGATGGTGTTGTTGTTGTTGTTGTACCTGAATAAATAATGAAAACAAAAGGCATCCAGTCAAATATGTTTCCTAATTAATTAACTGAAAATAATAATCGTGTTGTTGAGGATTAAGCGTCTGAGGGCGTAAACAATGTGGGCGTGGCTTATCATTAGGTGCGCTGCTTCTGTCGCTGCTCGTCGCTGATTGGTTGGCGCTGCCCGTTAATGGCACGCGACTGTAGATGTCCTTATAAAAGGTCTTCGCGTGCCGGCTTTTCAGAAACCACAAAAAAAGCATGGAGACCGTGCTGGACCCGTTTTCTGCCCTGGACTCTTTCTCCTCCGCGTATTTCGACGACGATGATTTCTTCACTGAGCGATGCTCGCGCGACAACGTGGACGCAGACGATTTCTTGGACGACGACGTTGACTTCCTCGCGAGCCAAATTCAAGAGTATTACGAGGACTGCCGGGCGCGCGATGAAGACTACGACTGTGACGTGGGTCGCTTCTCTTCCTCCTCCTCCTCTTCCTCGTCGTACGGTGCGTCCGGGTTCTCCCCGCGGCGCGGTGACGGGGCGCTGCAGCTGAAGCGGCGCAGGAGAGCGCGCTCTGAGCACGAGATGCAGCAGCTGCGCCAAGCGGCCAACGTGCGCGAACGCAGACGCATGCAGTCCATCAACGACGCGTTTGAAGGTCTGCGCTCGCACATCCCCACCCTGCCTTACGAAAAACGCCTGTCCAAAGTAGACACTCTGCGCCTCGCCATCGGCTACATCAACTTCCTGGCTGAACTGGTGCAGTCCGACGCGCCCATCCGGAACTCCAGTCATGAAGCTTTAAACCAGCCCAAAAAAGTCATCATCTGCCACCGAGTAACAAGTAAGAGCTGTGCAAGCATTACTTAACTAACCATGTAGTTAATATTATTATTAGTAGTAGTATCAATAGAAATTAATTCATTTAACAATCATAAATAAATGATTAAATAAATGATTATTAAATTATTTACCTATTAGCATTAATTATCACTTAGTTTTTTCACTTTTGCACAAATCAGAATCAGAATCAAAATCAGAATCAGAATACTTTGTTGATCCCACAGGAAATTGTGAAATTACAGACATTTCATAGTTTTTCTTTAATAGTTAAAATCTTTAATCTTTCTCACTGTAAAAAGTAACACATTAGGAATACATTAAGTTTAAGTGATGGAGAGTATTTTTATTATTATTATTATTATTATTATGATTATTAATATTAGTGATAATAAATTCCTCGTCTTTTTTCCTCTCCAGGATCTCCTTCCCCTGATGACCCAGATTATGGTCTGCCCCCTCTGGCCGGTCACTCCTTGTCCTGGACGGATGAGAAGCAACTCCGGGAGCAGAACATCATCCGCAGGGCGAAGGTTTGGACCCCGGAGGACCCCCGCAAAGTGCACTTCAAATCTGCGCTCACCAACATCGAGAACGAGCCTCCGTTTGAGTTGGTCGCGTGAATCCCGGTGTTTACTCGGTTCATGGACTGTGTAGGATTCTCCACTGTGCTTATGTCGCGTTTATATTACTATGTAAATATTTATTATTATTATTATTATTATTATTATTATTTCAGCTGTTCAGTCTGAACCTGGACGTAGAGCCACTGGCAATCACTGTGTAGTGCGTAATTATTTAATTGTTGCGTAATTTTTTGATAATATATTTTTATAATTTAACGTTGATTTCTACGGATGTCCAACGAGACAAAACCTATTTTTTATAAAAATGAAACGTACCGTGCTCAAATGGTTTATATTTATAATAATGGTGATTCAATAAATATTTCTATTGATTCATTCAAACCTGCCTCCTGTTTTTCGTTTGTTTGTTTTCTGTTGTATTTCCAGCGCCTATTATTAGTGATATATAACAGTCCAAGGTCAAAACGATAATAAAATGTAAGACCTAATGTTTCATTAAATGTCAGTCAGTCTT
>JBCNYH010000008.1:32531374-32541374 GCA_039654325.1 Tandanus tandanus
CCTTCCACCTCCCGACAACATCCCCAGTCGAGGTGAGCAGCTCCCCACTTCCACTGTAAACAGTGTTTGTGGAGTACCGCTTCCCCCTCCTGAGGTGCCGGATGGTGGTCCAGAACCTTTTCTATAACAATGAGATGATAATCAGATTATTAGTGTGCACATAGTAACGTCTGTTAATCATGCTCTCTCACCAGCTGAGTGTTTGTGGAACAACAGACTGCATTAGCACGACTTGATTTTCTCGAAAGAATGCCTGATATTAAACAGGAACCTCCATCTGCAAGCCTGGACAAATCCAAGACACAAGACATCGGTCGGTTTACGGCGCCTCGCTCATTGTGACAGGTGACACGGGGCACGGTGCTGCCCTGACAGAATAAGGTGATGTAGGGTTTATTCTCTCGCTCTCACACACAAAGCCACGTGGAGAGCTGCGTATTACAAAAAACCCGAGCACACAGACAGAGCGCAAACTTATGCATATTCATCAGCTGGAGGCAATTAAGGGCCGGATCGAGAGGCCTAATAACCTTGCACCTGTTAAAATCTGATCTGGGTTAACCTCTGATGTGTGTTTGTGACAAGCTACAGGTGCACATTTCATTTGTAGTGACACGGCAGGGTCTCGACTATCTCAATACATCGAACACAATCGAATCACGACTCGTAATGAGAAAGCGCTGGAGTTTAAAGAGCCTAAATGCAATTCCTTATTCTCTGTGCTTTCAGACCAAACATCTTGAACACTTTCGAAATAAATGTAAACACTGGTTCCTAATTGCATGCTTGTATACCACTTCCTGTGCTGCAGCATGTGCTGCTTAAATGCGGCGTGTGATTTCTGTACTACTGGGGACTCTTGTCTCTTATTTGCACTGCATCACTAAAAGCTAATTTGCTCAGATGGTAACTGCCTTACTATAGCTTTGTACTTGCACTCTGTACAATAATAATATATTAATTCATTTCAGCCTATCCCAGCCGACTCTGGGTGAAGACGGGGTACACCCTGGACATCTCATCAGTCCACTGCAGGGCCAACACACAACCAGTCACTCACACCAAGGGGCAATTTGGGATAGCCAATAGCCAAAACCAGAGGAAACCCATACAAACAAGGGGAGAACATACAAACTCCATACAGAGACGCCATCGCTGAGCCTGGGACTCAAACCCAGGACCTTTTTGCTGTGAGGGGAACGTGCTAACCACTACACCACCTTGCCACCCCCTTTGATGAATATCTCTGAATGATTTGTTACTTATGAGTTTGTGCTGAATTAAGAGACCATAAAACATTCACATTGCTTATAATGAGTGAAGGTTAATAAGGACTGGCTAGCATGGTCATATATGATTAAACAGCTTTCAAACCAGGGGGTTTAACCCATTAAACTTAAACACACACACACACACACACACACACACACACACACACACACACTCACTCACTCACACACACACCTCCAATGAAAGCTCTTAAAATGTTTGCTAATATGCATCACAGATCACATTCTGTGAAGCAGGTAGATCACCACTTGCTTGCTTCCTTGCTAGCAGTTGTTGTGGATGTGATTGCATTTTGGTCACCAAAACTAAACAATTCTTTCTCTGGAATTTCTGTTCCCAGTTTTCCTGGAATCATCTGCACCTTCTCTGGAACCGCTCCTGCTGGAGATTTCAGTTTGGCATCATGAGCAAACAGGTCCGTTTCTTCTTCAACTTCTTTCGCAGCTTCTTCTCCTTCTTCGTACTTCCTCTGAACACTGAACTTCTTACCAACAAGGAAGCCTGTGAGTAAGAAATAAACCATAGAGGGGGGTGTAGAGTTACTGTTAAAAACCTCAAGGTGATTGACACTGGAGACTCCTTCTTTAAATGTTCAAAAAACATTCATTCATTCATTCATTTGCCAAACCGCTTAATCCAACTAAAGTTGTGCAGATGCTGAAGCTTATTTTTAGCTGACTGTGCAAAGGTGGAATACACTCTGAGCAGCTCGCCAGTCCATCGCGGGGACAACACACACACACAACCATTCAAACTCACACCTAGCAGCAATCTGAAACAGCCAATTAGCCTAATGTGCGTGTCTTTAAACTATAGGAGGAAACCGGTGTACCTGGTGAAACACATGCAAGCACAGGGAGAGCATGCAAACTCCACACATAAACGCCCTCGCCAAGCCCGGGACTCGAACCCAGGATCTTCTTGCTGTAAGGCAGACATGCTAACCACTACATTACCGTGCTGCCATGTTCAACAAGCATCTCAAATGTTATGGAATACTTCACCATATCAACGATGCATTTCTTACAATATGTGAAGTGTTCACATTTTCTCATTCTTCGGCTAATCAATAGAATCATAACAGATGAAACGCCACATCGGATTCATTTCCAGACATCAGTGACGGTCTATAATTTCTGCATCATTACATCACTAGGTAGTGCACAATGCAGAATGTCCACTTGGTGTGGCGTGTCGGATCACAGAGCTTTGAGTCAAGTGGTGCTGCCTGATTGAGTGTTTTGGTTCATATGAGTGTGAAGGTCAGGTAACTGCGGGTCAGCTCAGACATCCAAAAGGCCGGAGGGGGAGCTTTAGGGTGTCTCGAAGTGAGAGTGGTCACTGAACGTGTTGTTCGTCTAACGCAAGACAAAAACAGATAGTCAGTAAAGGATTTACTGCTGGGTTTTGTTTTGTTTCTAGTAAACTGAAGGAGACAATGAGAGTGAAAGGAAGTGCTGTTAATGGTCCATTGTGTGCAGAAAATGGGTAGGCGTCAATGTTTTATTTGTGAGGATAAAACAGTGGACGGGGAGAAGCGGCCTGATGTTGCATATTGAACAAGGACATTAATGGAGATCTCGGTCCTGACCTCCGAAAAAAATCAGCACAGAACCGCTAATCAGCTGTTGCTTGTTTACTTGTGAGGTAAACACCTCACCAGCATTAAACATGTACGTTGAAATGAAAGCTATGCTGAAACCAATTAACCAATCCTGCTTCACTTAATCACAACCTTTGCAAATCATTAGCTCATTAACACATCCTCTATCTTTCACACAGCGCTAACGGATAGTATTGAGCCAGGAAGAAGCACATCATGGAGTACGCAATGACTCTGGGAACTGGATAAAAACTAATGAGAATACAATATCACTATTTATACCTCAACTCTGCTTAATTCCGTATTGTGATTGCTCAGCAGCTCTGACAGAATCACAGGTTTATATTAATGCACGAAGTTCATTCACAGAGACTTGGTTCGGCTACATTTTTGGAAGGAGTCTCCAGTGTCAGCACTTTGATACAGTCATAGGAAAAAGTCTTCAAAACATAAAATGTTGTGTTTCGAATCCTGGGATCGAGTTCCGATCTTGGCGAGGGCATTTCTGTATGGTTTACATGTTTTCCCCGTGATTGTGTGGGTTTCCTCTGGGTACTCCGGTTTCCTCCCACAATACCAAGAGATGCACAATAGACTGATTGGCTGTTTCAGATTGCTCCTAGGTGTGACTGTGAATGGTTGTGTGTGTTTTGGCCCTGTGATGATATGGCGAGCTGTTCAGGGTGTACCCAGAGTGGGTTGAGATAGGCTCCAGCCTCCTCTGGACACTAGAAGGGTTAAGCAATCCAGGAAATGAATGAATAAATGAATGAGAGTTCAAATCTCCACCAAGCTCAGTAAATCACAAATTAAAAATCGTTCTGTCTCACTCCTGTTTCTAAAAAAATTTCTAGCTCCAGAATTCAATCCGGATTTTCTCCAAAATCGAATGGAGGTTTCCTTGTCCACAGCCTCACCTCTGGTAGAAATTTCATGAAAGTCCGCTCATAACTGTGGATTCGTTTTTTTATACTATAATTTAAGTTCCATATCAATTATCGAGTCACTAACTCCAGGCCAGGCACACGTCGAGTAAATCAGAATCGAAGCACCTTGCAGTAGACACAGATAAGAACGCTGTACACTTGGCCACAATGACTGTCCACTACAGTGCGGAGGCTCCTTTATGAAGTGGACTTTAAACAGGGCCTATTGTGGAGCTGCCATTCAGCCCCAGAGCCCCTCACCCACTCCAGCCTGGCAGTGTGTTAGGTCAGCTGCCTGCTGCATTCCAAACACTCCAAGCACTACAGCGAGAACTTCCAACACCATGTCCACAGAGCCATCCTCTCTATAACACCCCCTTCCCGAAGCATGAATGGAAAAGAAGAGAAGAAGTAGGAGGTTACGAATGCTTAATGTCTGGGCTACACTGATAGCACACGCTGAGCAACCCTTATAGATAACGCCTTGTTCTGTCAGGAGCATTATTTGATAAGGAAAGGAAACGGTAGCGGCGATTGCGTCCTGTCTGCGATGTTTGAAATACAATAAGGGTAAAAGAGAAAGAAGAATAGCAATATAAGCAGAGTGCATGTCTGGATATAGAAGCAAAACTATTTCTATATATTTTACTGTATAAATTGACATGTTTTATATGACGATATGAACAGCAAGACCTTCTGTGGAGAAAGGGGCGGGGTTAAAAGGCTGCGGTTGACGGATGTGCTGCCGTGTGGATGGTTGTATTTTAACCACGGCCCCACGGCGCTGATCAATACAGCTGAGACCCGGTGTGTGCTCCTTATCCTCTCGCTTTACTTTAGCACTCTGATATCGGCGCTGATGGCTGGACTGTCCTTCGCCCTAGAGGTCATGACCCTTAAACGTCCACTAAGAGCCAGGCCAAGTTGAAATGTGTCAGATAACAGCATGAACGCGTGCTGTGTGTGTTGCAGGCCTCACCTCGATCTGGCGCGAGTGTTCGATGGATTCGATCTCTTTCTCCATTTCCTGTTTGTTTATCTGTGACGAAGGAGATAGGGTCAGAAAAATGATGTACTACGACGCATTTGGAGATTCTGTAGATTCCAGCATGCGTATAGTTCCGATAATTTACGGTAAAGTTCTGAAAATTTGTGGAATTCAATAAGCTAAGGATCAGGATCCCAATAAAATCTCATCTGAATTGTAGAACAGTCTGTGTGATAGCGTGTGTTCTTTGTGTCTGATTATATGATGAAGATCGTCGAATGATAGGCCTACGTAAGCATCCACCTGCATGATCAGCAAACCACCGAAACAGAAAACATTAACATTATATGCGATGGTGATGTAATAAGGAGTGTTCTTCGAGTCCATTAGCATGTTTTGTTTCCGTTTCTCCATCATCGCTAACGTGTATATACTGTAACTGTCCCGTCAATTCGTCTTCCTCCTCTTGACAGTCTTTATATGAGCATCACCCACACTCTGAGATCTTTGCTTGTTAAATGAGCAAATGGAATGTTGGTTGTCTGATTGATCCAAGTGATGCCCATGAAAGTTTTGGCTCCCCAGGACACTGTGGGTGGACAGGATGATGCATGGGTGTGACCCCATATCGGTATACTGTCACAGCATCCACCTGTTCTCCAAATAAAATCTCAGGATGATCACATGGTCATCATTAACCTACTGTTCCAGGACTGCCCTCCATTCTGATTCAGACTTTCTTACAATTAAATGAAAATGTTCTGCTCACCTCCGCCAAGGAGCTTATGTTTTGCCCTGGGTTTTTTTTTTTCTTTTTTTTTTTTCTGTTTGTTAGCAAGATTGCACAAAACGTTGTGTGCAGATTTTTATGAAATTTCTACCCCAGGTGGAAGTGTCCATTACAATTCTGGATCCAGGAATTTTTTAAGGATTCTTTAATATTGTGAGATGGGACGATTTTTTTGGAAGTGTCATATTACCGCAGGCCCAGCAGGGGGGGCCGTGCAATTTCTGTTATTTGCAAAAAGTTACGTGCACACTTTAAAAGTTACGTGTACACGTACGTTTTTGATTTGAGAAATAATTATTGAATTTTATTTCATGCATACATATTTAATATAGCTGGATTCTATAAATTACACTCAAGTCTGAAGGCATATCCTTATTAAGGTATGTATGAAGATTTTTCAGACTTATTTAAGTGTTAGGGACAGAGTCTGCAGTGTTAGCCGGGTTTTGTAACAGTCAGAGATAAAGCTGTAACTTTTTTTGGCTTAGAACAGTGCAGTTTACACTTTGTGATTTTCAGTAACACAACAAACTTAATCTCTTGTCTTTGTATTTGCCATAAGGTAAGTGAGAATTCTGAGATGGGGTCAGCTCCGAGCCACGTTACGCGAAAAAGGTCGAGAAGCCACATTACGCCATGCTGTTATGTTTTCTTCCTTGCCTAATTAATATTATACATTTCCTGGTGTGAGACTCACTGGCGCGGAATGGAGCTGAAAGTCAAAATTCATCTATAAAATCTGTAAAAATGTAACAAAACCTTATCCTACTGCTCTCAAGCTGTTTTATTGTCAATGAAAAGTGTACAAAAGCTGTACCCATAGCTGCCTAATTATCTATGATCTATCACTTCCTCGGCTCCATCCATTTCACTGTGTTGAATTACTCTCATGAATAACGTAGTTTCGTCAAATAAATGAACCTGTTTGAACCCCCACGCACATTTATCTACAGTAGTGAGGCTTTTCAGACAGGCAGCGCAGTGGTCAGCCGGTGGTGCTTTAGATCGCTGGCTTTGTCTCCTGGAAGGCCAGTTTCAATCTGAAAGCCCAAATTTTTCACAGAGGCCAAGCGAACACCCAGCTGAGCGCACCGGCCCTCCAGCAACCGCAACACATTCACTGCCCCATTGATCAAAGTCACCAAAAATAATGTGGAGGGAAGGAAAAAAGCGTCATTTTTTCGTTTTACATTTTTATGCATAACCTCTGCGGTAGACCTTCACATTGAGTTTGTCAGGCACAACACAAAAGACGCTATACAACAAAAGGTGGGCTGAATTGAATAGGTGGCACTCTGAACTTCGACACTAAATATGGACAATGCCATTCACTGGAGAATTAAATGACATAAGGATGTCTTTATTAGTCGTTTTAAACCAGGGCTTCTGCACGGGAGATTTGTTTGGACACCACCTGCTCCCCAACATTAACCTCTGTGTTCTTGGGATTGGAGCAGAAAAGACACTGACACTGATGATACTCTGTCTTTGAGTCTATGAAGCTAACATCAATGCACTTAGCAAGGATAAAGTGGAAACTAAAGAGAAATGAAATCTACTATCATATTTCTCTTAACAAAGAATGTTAGCTGTTCATAAATTTATGTAGCTATCAGATTCATTTTATACAAACTTTATGCCTAAAATATCACAGGGGATTTGAGTGCATAAAATAATATAAAAATATAAAATGAAATTCAGGCTACACTCTGAACAGCTCACCAGTCCATCGCAGGACCAACACTCATACTCACACCAAGGGGCAATCTGGAACAGACACTTTTGCTAATGTGCATGTGTTTGGACTGTGGGAGGAAACCGGTGTACCCCGAGGAATCCCACACAAGCATGGAGAGAACATGCAAACTCCATGCATAAACAACCTCGCCGAGCCCAGGACTCGAACCCAGCACCTTCTTGCTGTGAGGTGAATGTGCTAACCCCTACACTACCTAAAACTACAAGAAAAAAAGAAAAAATGCAGTGAAAAACTCTATTAAAAATTATATCGTTAGTGTTTATTTGGGCTTGTGCATGAGCGTCATCAGTGGACAAGATAAAAGCTTTCTAAAAATGAATATTGGATATATAATTGTACAGATAAAATTTTTTATTAGCGATGGTTTTCTGGAGCCTACAAAGAAGTTCTCCCAAATAATAAAGAATTTATTTACACGTTCTTCTGATCATCATGTAGTGGATAAATATATGGCAGGTAATGTTTGAATGATCCTGAGAACTTTAATTTCCGAGCTCAGGTGTGTTAGTCTACAACTTAGGTTCACATTACATTTACAGTGGATGGAGTTTTTTTAAATTTGTTTTCCTTTTCATATTTATGATTTCCCTAAATGGCCCATCCAGCCATGAGAGCGTGATAACACCAGTTACATGCTCAGACTGGAGTGGCTCTTGACTCCTGCTCTGTGTTTAATATGAGCGTTTGATTGCTGCGTAAACTCAGCCAGCTTGGAGAGAGCCCTCGCTGCTTGTTTCCCAGCAACCCTGCCAGGTCAGGGGGAGACTTTTAACCTCATGGCTTCTGTGTGGCCAAAACTGAAAGGCTCCATAGAGCAAGGCTTGCTCTTTCACTCGGCCGTTCATATTTTAATTTCAGTCATTGTGAGGAGCTGAAATTCACTTAGCTGTGCACAGTGCCTGGGGATCGCCCTCCATTTCCACACAATATCTTACTTGCTAACCAGTGCTTAAGTTAATTTTGAGCTGGTACTAGCATCCGTTTCTTTTTCACACGTCAACGAGGTTTGCTTTGTTCTCTAATAGCATGTAAATTAAAACGATTGAATATGGCTGCAGTGAAATAGAAGACTTGAAAGGGTCAGTGTTTGCTCGAGTTATCGGTGAGGTAGAGTGGTGGCCGACTGAACCGCACGCTGTGCTGAAAATAATTCAACTGCTGGCATGACGCCACTCTTGACTCTACGATCGCACACGTACTTCAGCTTTACAACCGCAGTAAAAGATAAACATGCCATAAATAATGCCACCGTGTGTCGTTGTGCCACTGGTATACCAATTGGACGTGACAGCGAGTCAGATAAGATGTGTAGTAATAAAATGATTTAGCTTCATCGCTCTCATTCGCCAGTTGCTCGACAGCGGAGGAGGTTCAGAGGCGCGCTCCGTTGGCATGCCCCCCTGTGCTAACTCAGACAACAGCACAGCAATCTGATGGCGGGGTGGCTAACAATTATCCTCACCTTTACCTGACATATGCTGCCATATTTGTCCAAGTTAGTACATGGCAAACAGTTCTGGTAAAAGGAAATGGCTGAGCTGCGGGCAATACAGATTAGAGGAAATGTTTAAAAGCTGCTGGCTGGAAACCTGCTGCTGCATCCATTTAAAGACCAGATCGATTCCTCTTCAAAACCCCCTGGACTGAGTAAACAGGAATTTTCATCCAACGTATGATTTATTTTACAACATATTCCATACACTGTTTGTTCCTGTACTGTATGGCTTAGTGTTTGTTCGCCGTGCTTACATAAAGATTCCACATGAACATTCCACTCCTGTGGTAGTCCAGTCAAACGATGCGTTCAGACGAGATTCGAATGAATATAAACTATCAAATGCATGAAGTCAAGTTTGTGTGGTCCAAAAACCTACTTACACCCCCCCCCCCCCATGTGTTTTACTAGCATGTAGAACTGACAAAAAAATGACAATCCAGTCAAAAATAACACTATTTACATCAGATGTGTTAATAACTAAAAATTACACTTTAATTATTTTTCCCATATTGAAAAAAATCAAATCAAATCAAAATAACTAAACTTTTTGCTACCTGCGTTGCAAGCTACATTGATTGTGGCAGTAACATTGGAAAGACAAAAAAAAAAAAAAACACCCAAAAAAAAAATCAACATTTACCTCTGATGTGTTCTTAAATTAATAGGTAAAGACTAAATAAACCCAAAACATTTGATCGTAATTACACTAAATGCTAAAGATAAACCTGTCAGAAATAAAAACATTTACCTCAGATATGCTGATAAATTATGAGGAAAAGACCAACTAAGGCCAAAACTTGAACCATGTTTATATTCAGCTAGCTAGGCTTTACCAGTATTTAAAAAAGACAATCCATTCTGGAACAACAATATTTACCTCAGATTTGTTAAAAACTTATGAGGAAAAACCTAAATAAGGCTCCAGTTATACTATGTTTGTATTTAGCTAGCTAGCATGTAGCAGCAGCAAAAAAAAAAAGATCGTCCCTGTCAAAAATAACAACATTTACCTCAGATATATTGCTAAATCGCTAAGATAAGACTGAATAAGTGAAGAAAATTAGACTAATTAGACGTTTTTGTTAATTTCAGATTCCTAGCCCAGCTTCCATTGCCAACCATCTCAGCTCTCCATTCAGGTTTCCA
>JBCNYH010000008.1:32542574-32555728 GCA_039654325.1 Tandanus tandanus
GGGGGACAGCAGTGAGAACCCGCTGATAGTGGGGCTTGAACCCCCGACCTTGGGATCAGTAATCCAGCACCCTACCATATATAATATTCGGCAAACACCCTTATACAGAGCCACTTACATTGTTTTGATACAACTGAACAATTGAGGTTAAGGGTCTTGCTCAAAGGTCCAACAGTGGCAGCTTGGTGGTATTGGGGCTTGAGTCCCCAACCTTCAGATCAGTAACCAAGAGCAGTAACCACTGACCCACCACTATCTGGCTAGTTTTCTTTTCGAGGCAAAGGCTAACATGAAACAAGTCAGTGTCTGTTTATTAACAGTTTGATTGAGATCAGCTTATTTCACCTTCAGATGACTGCAACTGAAGTAGCCTCTGAGAGTTGAAACATGATAAAGAGACTATTTTCTCAGTAATGTTTCCAAATCGCCTGAGGTTGTTTGGTGAAAGAAAATGCTCGAGTGTTTACTTCGTTTTCCACACCCATGATAGCACTTACACCCAGTACATTTTTGGCACTATTCCTTAAGGAAGTTGTCATCTACAATATATCTGTTTAACAGTTTTGCAAATCTAGAGTGACGCAAGGAGCCTGAATCTATGTCATGCCATTTTAATGTTCTTACTTGCCGCGGAGAGAAAGAGCACATTGGACTAGTACTCAAACGGAATTGTACAACATTTTTTCGCTTATCCATTTGTTTTAGCAAGAGTTGAGCAGAATGTCTAATGATGGTGAATGATGTAAGCAAACATGATAACCATGAATATGTAATTTGTACCAGTGTAGTCCAAAGGTGGATAGAATGGAAAGAACACTACCTTATGAGTAATGTGTTTGTTGGAGCTCATTTGTTCTCCCGCAAACCTGCACTCTGACCGAATCCATTTGAACCCACTCTTTTGTTTGGAGAGGTCCTTTGCTAGTGTCTCAGATGTGTTGCCTCCGCCGTACATGTGTGGGAGGTTATGGAAATAGCTGCATCTGGCCTGAATTTCGAGTTGTGTTTTGTTGGCAAAGAAAATCTTTTATTTTCTTTTAAATCGCCAATCAGGCCTGTACTCTGAGAACTACTTTTCAGTCACAAATGATGCCTCCAAAAGGTCAAGGCTGAACTATTAATTTAAACTGGAATTACTGGCCAAAATCAGCAGACTCTTGTTGCCTTAAAGTTAATCAGGGTCACTTGCTTTCTTATATAATCATTAATTGCAGACTTGTGGAAAAATTTAACACAGGATATATGACAGCATCAGCTTGAGATTAAAAACATTCATTAATCAAACTGAATTAATACAAAGAAAATAATGAAATGACTTAGTGACTCCATACCTCAGATCGACAAATCATCCACCTTTGGGGCTGCCGTGAGTGCTCACTAATTCACTGACGTGTTCACTGGCAATTTTTAATTACTTTACTTTCTCATCACCCAAGTTTCCACTTGCATCAGCAGTGATTGAAGGAATTTATATAAAAAACATGACTTTGTATGTCTCTGTAATGTGTTTCAGCTGTATATTTGAACGCTTCGCTTATTTCTGGCAGTTTGGGGAAAAATACCAATGAGGGTTTAAATATTTTAAAAATATCCCAAATTCTGAATATCCCACGCAGCACCGTGAAAGTATCCACCCATACATCCAATCATTTATCTGTTATCTATGTTGTTTATCTATCAGAATAGTGGAGAAACCTAGAACCAGTCCCAGCTGACCTCAGGTGAGAGGTGGAAATATGCTGGTCAGGTGACTAATCACAGGCACTGAGAAAAAAACAAGCATTCACATCTATGGGAAATTTAGTGGTAGGCTAGTTGACTTAGGTGGAATCTCTCTGAACTGTGGGAGCAAAGTGGAGTACCCAGAGTAAACCCATACAAGGACAGGGAGAAAATGCACCTAAAAAGGGGTCTTCCTTCAACAGTTACAATTTGGTGCTATATCCAAAAGCACCTAATAAAAATGCTGAGACCCATGAATGGTAGTTCCATCTGTATTTGACTACTAGTGTAGTCTTTTGAAGGACACTGGAGTTTCCCAAAATTGCACTTGCTCTGGCAATTTCAGTAAGGGAAAATGTTCTGTTGCATTATGAACAGTACTTTCAGCCAGAGATGAGAACAATATCCGCTTTCAGACTACTAATTATGCTGACAACAAAGAACAACATCAATGACAAAAACCAAACAAACGAACAAAAAATGCACATGGTTTCCCAACTTTGTATAAACCATTCCTGTTTTAATGAGAATGTTAAGGATTAGCACCTGTCTCTCTGCCTTTTTTCAGTCCAAGGGCTCACAAATAAGTTAGCTGAATTTAAAGCCATGACAAGAATACAGCTGACGTGCTGAAACAGGAATATGTATGCTAAATAGGTAGCATTAGTCATTGTTAGTCATGGGATTTTCATTTAATGCATTTCTAGGGGCTTTCCAGGATTTACTACTGCACGGAGGTGCACGCCTCATATAATCAACCACAGCATTTCCTGAGACTAGTGCGAGGATAGTGAATATACTATATAATTACTTCTGGAAATGTAGTAATGTGAATTTGTCATGCACACATTTTGATTAAACTGTAGTACAACTGAAGCAGTAGCCATTTCTCTGATCATGCACACGTGCAATCCACCTCTTGATTGGCATAACATATATAAAGTTCTGACAGCACAAATGACTGTATACACAAATCTTCCTGATATGCATTCCAAGAGTTACGCTAGCCAAGCCATCTGCTCATTCGTGTGCGTACACATGTAAGATACAGGCAATGTGGTTCTAAAAAATTGAAATTGCTTTATTGTTCCTTATTATATCTGGCTTTGAGCTGTGGTCTGATTGTGGGGTAATAGCATTTATGGACTGTGACTGGATGAAATGCATGATTGCGTAATGGGGAATGAGTGAGTGCTCCAACTAAACCTTGGAGTGATACAATTCAGCCTCAGTGCCCTGCAGACAGCTCTTTCTTTCATGCTTTTCACATCAGTCAGGACATATGACTTCCTTTCATCTGTGCTTTCTAAATAGATTAAAAATGTAAAAAAAAATTTTACAGCAACAGATGCTTTATTCATATATAAATTATATAATAATCCAGAAATATTAATCAAACAATCTAAGCAACAAGCACTGACAAGTGAGACGAATAACATTGATTATATCATTACAGTGGCACCTGTCAAGGGGTGCTCCAACTAAAGATTGGAGTGATACAATTCAGCTTCAGTGCCCAGAAGTGCTAGTAAGTCATCATTTCACATGTTGGAAACAAAACAAAAAAAAACCCCAACCAACAAACCAAACAAACAAACAAACAAAAAACCAAGCAAGCATAAGTAAATAGATAAATTGGTGCCACTTTCAACCAGGGTATAAGGGGAACCATTAACTGAGGCTGACTAGCAAGGGATGTGTTATTAACGCTTAAATGTTAGCTAGCAAGGTAATAAAGGGCCATGATATATACAATACATAGAACACATCATGGGTACTGGTTCACCTCTGTTAAAGTTAAATTTTTACTGGGCTTACGTTCATCAACTCCATAAAGTTGTCTGAAACTAAATGGTCAACCTACAAGAAACTACTAAAACTTAAATACTAAGAATTAGCTGCTTGCCTATACTGTATACTTACATTATGAGATACATCATTAATATTGATTTTGTGCACAATTATTATTATTATTCAATCAATATATATTATACACTCACCAGCCACACTGTTAGGAACACTTGTAATTCAGCCTGTCATGCTGTAAAAGCAGCTCATAATAATATCACACAATCATACAGGTTAAAAGCTTCAAACATTTAGAAACATTAAAATTATGACCTGCCTTGGGTATTTCAAAAATAACTGATCTTTGTCGACTTCAGTTCAGAGCAGAATAGCCAGACTATTTTGAGTTGACAGAAAGGCTATTGTCACTTTAATAACTACTTTCTATGAACATGTTGAACAGAAAAGTATCCCAAAATTAAGACAATATCATATCTTGTTGTGTATTGACACCAAAAGCTGAACATCCTGTAAGCCATGAACAGGAATGTGAGGGTCATTTAAACAAGACAGTTGAAAATATTCATTCACTGATTGATTTTCTCAACCGCTTAATCCCAGTTAGGGTCGCGGGGAGGCTGGCGCCCATCTCAGCCGACTCTGGGCGTGGGCAGAGTACACCCTGGACAACTCACCAGGCCATCGCAGGGCAGAAACACGCTGACGGCTATGCAGCCTACTCTTGACGAAAATCAGCAATGGTTCTTTTACATGCCTCTCACCATAGACCGTGTGAGACATGGCCGGCCTTTGATAACCCAGATAGCTGCACTGGGGGGACAGCAGTGACATCTCATTAATAGTGCGGCCTCACTCACTCATTTGCCAAACTACTTAATCCTATTAGGGTTGTGGGGAGGCTGGGTAAAGGCAGGGTACACCCTGATCAACTCACCAGACCATTATAGAGCCAACACACACACACACACACACACACACACACACACACACACACACACACACACACACAAAACCATTCACACCCATACTCACTTGGACTGTGGGAGGAAACCAGAGTACCTGAAGGAAACCCAGGCAAGCACGGGGAGAACATGCAGACCCTGTATCAAACATTTAATAGAAAATTTCACTTAGAAAGGAAGAAATTAAAGACTATAATGATGTTATTATCTCAGTGTTTATCTCAGATGTTATCATCTCAATGCCCAGACCTGGTGTCCTCTTGGTTTATTATGACTTTATAAACTGTGCAAATTCAAATTTAATAAAAACATTTTTAAAAATATGCCTCAGTGACGAATGTTGCCCAAATCCTTCAGCTTCTGGTCTTTGGCCATACGAGCTTGTTGAATTTGTTCTATGTGCAGGGCGTCAACCTCACCCTTTAGCCCCCTGTTCTCTCCATCTTCAGCCAACTTTCCTCCGGCTCATCTGCGGGTTGAAACAAAAAATTGACACAAGTCTCTTTTTTCACTTTACCCTTTACTGTGCCCAACAAAAGACACGCCGCTCAAGCTGCGCTGCAAATATGAGACAAAGCCATCGGACAACTTTTTGCCTCCTACCATTTCCCCTGAATAACAAAGAGAGAGACACAAAAAAAAAAAGTCTCAGAGGAGGGCATTTTGTTTTGTCTCGCCCACTCTGCCTCGCTCTTTTCTACGCCTGGAAGACAGAAGGCTGTACATTACATACAAAGCCGGGGACATTTTTTTATTGACAGGAATAATGGCATATCATACTGTTCGGGTGCCCCTGTCATTCAGGTCGAATTTATTCAGGAAGTTTGTTGAGGCAGCTGAAGGATGAAGGGCCGTAGCCCTTGCCAGGCTGGGAGGGAGCGAGGGATGGAGGAGGAAGGCGAAGGTGGGGGAATCGGGGGGTTCTTCGTGAGCACCGTTTCCATTTGGAGGGGGGGGTGTTGTCGTCTTTGTATTTCACCCTGCCAGTGTCAGCGAGATCACATCAGCCGTCATCGTGCTGAAGCCCGCAGGCCGAGAGCCGCATGGAGTCCATCAGGTCTCTGTGATGTCCATTCAGGCCGTACGCATTAACACGCCTTTTGCATGCCTGTCACACTTAAGAGCGTACAGCCGTTCAAAGGCTTTCAAAAGGAAGGGTTTTTTGCCTCGCTCTTGTTTTGTTTCGCTCTCTCGCTTTTTCTGTCTCCGTCTCTCTCTCTTTGCTTCATTCATAAGGAAAGCAGAGACAGTACACTGTATGAAGATGCTTCTGTTACATTTTGCCCCTATTGGAATGATCCCAAATGGCTGAATGTCGTCCTCTTCTGAGGCTGTGCACTTCACACTTCACTTTATTCAAATGGGACTTATCACAACTCAAAGAGCTTCCACCGGCACTGATCCCAGGTTTAAGTGCTGACGTATTGACTCTAACATACTGAAGCAAAAATATGTCCACCCACTTCCTCCTAACTAACACTCCCTATCTTCACCAAAGTCCGATCCAATCAGAGGATGCTCACTACATCACTGACACCTCACGCCTCCCTTCACCTCTGGCTCCACCATCTGCTGTGAAGCAGAACTACAGGTGATCTTCAGTGATGTTCTGACCTCATTAGCCTTGAGAACAAAGATGTTCTACTCAGACGCTCTCTCGGCTCTCACACACAGACGTATGGATGCTACAAAGTGCCATCTGCGTCTGCGCTCGGCTAAAGCTCTAGCGCTATGAGAAAGACCGCGAGGTCATGCAGGCTATGCGACAGTGGTGGCTCTTGACACCTGATTAGCCGTTCACACTGTCTCGTATTACGTATGAATGCGTACTGATCTTTGTGACGTGGAACAGTGAGGTGATTATATAATTATTATAGGAGTATGAGGTGATTATTTATAAATGGCTATTCACCAGAGTAGGCTATTAAATGGCAATGAAGAGCTTCAAAGGGAAAAAAGCAATACTATTTTAATGATATAAAATATAAAGAAGGCATTTAATTCAGGAAGATATTATTAAATAAGTCAGGACATGAGGTTGATTAAATAAGGACATGAGGTTAATATGGCTTATTATTAAGGTTAATATGTAGGACATGAGGCAGTGGTGGCTTAGTGGTTAAAGCGATGGGTTACTGATCTGAAGGTCGGCGGTTCAATCCCCACTATCACCACTGTTGGGCCCTTGAGCGAGGCCCTTAACCCTCAACTGCTCAGTTGTATAAAAATGATCATTGTAAGTCGCTCTGGATAAGAGCGTCTGCCAAATGCTGTAAATGTAAATGAAAATGTAAATATGAGGTGAAGTTGTGGTATTTGTACACTCGAGGGATCATTGAATGTAAACTGATCGTAATTACCGCTCACGTTCCTCGAGAGTGTTGTCCAGAAATCCCAAGAAATATATTAAATATGAATATTTCCACAATGTGTGAGAGGAAGAGCATTATTATAAAGCTGTGATTAGTAACTGCACATCTGTTTGAGCTGCCGTTCTAGAAAATGAATCAACACCTGTAGCTAAGCAACCACAATCCAGAACTCAGCACAGTCTGGCCAATCACAATGCAGAATTCATGTGTTATAAATAAATATAATCTAATTATTACTACTAGAAATCTATTTATTCATTCATTTGCCGAACCACTTAATCCTATTAGGGTCACAGGGACTTTGTTACCTACACAGGGGGTAAAATACAGCCTTCATTATATCCACTGATGCTGAGGGGCAATAGTCTTACGTCCTGGTCAGAAATAGGACTCTGGGAGTCGAGGACTGCGTGTGCGGTGCAGTACATCACATCGAGCGAAAGTCCAAATGACTTTTAGCGTGCTGGGTTTGCGTTCCTGAAAAAAGTTCTCAAAAGTCTGTTATGGTTGATATGTGGATGTTTTCTTTAAGATGTTTAAAGTACGGAAGGAGTGTCAGGGACAGACTCTAAGGTGGGGTACACCCTGAACATCTCACCAGTCCATCGCACCTGCAAAACCATTCACACTCACACCTAGAAGCAATTTGGAACAACCAGTTAACCTAATGTACATGTTTTGGACTGTGGGACTCGAACCCAGGACCTTCTTGCTGTGAGGTGGGCGTGCTAACCACTACACCACCGTGCCGCCCCATTATTACAAATATTTGATGTATTCATCAGAAGCATTAAAGTTTTTATCTCTGCCTTTCGACTCACAGAAACCAAAAGCTTCACTGATGAAATTTATTTGACTTCAGATGAAATATTCAACATTTTCAGCAGTTTATGAAGCGAAACAGGATACGGAAAGCATGAACGTGGTTGGTCATGCATTTTTAATCGCTTCATAATCACGTTATTACATCGAGACAGCAGCGGTGTGCACAGCCGACCTCTTTGTGCTACTTCTCAATGCCTTTGACTCTGTAATTCATTCTTGTACCAAAGGCATCGGCCTCTCGTTCAGCCGGGACTCATACTGAGCCCCGAGAAACTTTACTTTCACTCCCATCTCCTTCCTCAAAGCGTCCATCTCCTTTTAGACGAAAACAAAAGAGAATCAGCGAAAAAGTGAACAACAAAAAAAAAACATTCCTCGGTTTCCTCTGAAAAAAATTCCTACCTTTCAGATCATGTTTTATATTTTCATTTCTTAAGGTTGAATGTGAGCTTGTGTGAAGAAGAAGAAGAAGAAGTGGAGGAGGAGGAAGAAGAAGAAGCCGTTTCCTGTGAATGTAAATCATCGACACACATGCTAAGTGTTGCTTAAACATAAATACATAATGAGGTATTATGTTTGGGAGAGGGGCCCTCATTCAGCTGCGAGCCTGCCAATCAATTTGTTTAACTCTGCGGGCAGGAGGCGCGATGAAGGCCGCCGTTTTAGGCCACAAAGCCACCATATGCCCTCTCAGCGGGAGAGCCGGCCGGCCCGCTCACCACCACACACACAGGAATCCTCCAGCAACGGCGTGAAAAGAGCCACAGCGTGAATGAACTCGCCGAGCAAATCTAACGGAATGCACTGACACCCAGTGTCAACGGTGTCAAGCTCGTCTAAAGACCGAGCCAAGCCTTCATTCAGACGCTGCTTTCTGCGAGATTCATAATGATGAGCTGCGCAGATGTAAACCTTCCATATAATAGGAATATAATATCATTAATTCAATGCAGCAGCAGCGCAAAGCGTCAGGTGTTTCCGCAGGATAACTTTCATTTCTAAGAAGCATATTTCAGCTGACATGTACGGAATAAAACACTGTGTGTGTGTGTGTGTGTGTGTGTGTGTGTGTGTGTGTGTGTGTGTGTGTGTGTGTGTGTGTGTGTGTGTGTGGTGCAATTAGGGTAAAATCACCAGTCACAGAGTCGTGTGCTGAAACAGAGTTACTGTTACCACCCTTTCCTTTTGCAGCAAGTCCCTGAGTGTTTTATTCCTCTTACACCGCAGCGCTTTCTCTGCCTGTCTCTTCACTGACACTGGAGACTCCTTCCTTTAATGTTAAACAAACTGCAGAAAACTTCACCATATCAAGTTTATACACATTTATTAGTAGTAGAGTGTCTGCTGTGAATGACCAGAATGTTATCATGTATTATAACAGCAACATGAATTACTGATAAACCTTGGAGTTGATAAAGTTGGTTAAATGTTTAACTATTTAAAAATAATTTGACAAAATTAAGTTGTACATAACCTGATAACCGTCAAGGTCAATAGTGTGGAGTATCAGCCGTGTACCACAAGAGACCCTGAACAGGTTGCCAGTCTATTTCCAGAACACACACACACATTCACATCTAGGGGCAATTTGGGACAACCAATTAGTCTTGTGTGCATGTCTTTGGACTGTGGGAGGAAACTGGAGTACTCTTATGAAACCCACGCAAGCATGGGAAGAACATGCAAACCCCACACAGAGAAACACCCTCGCCGAGCCCGGGACTCAAACCCAGGACCTCACTGCTGTGATGCAGACGTGCTCACCACTACACCACTACATTGCCCTGTAAATTTAATGTCCGAGTTTAAAACATATCCTTACTTTGGAAATAAGTGCACTATGTAGGGCTCTAGGTTGAATGTGAGGCCATTTGAAATGCATCTAAGTGCTGTTTAAATACACTCACTGTTTAGGGTGAATCCAACTTTCGCCCCGAGTTGACTGAGAGAGGCTCCAGCCTCCCCGTAACCCTAATGGGATTAAGTAGCACATGAGTTAGAAGATTTTACTCACTGAAGAATTGCACTCTGCTACACCCTACACCCTCGTGTACACGGTGTTCAGTATTTATTTGGGCTCTTGCCAATATGTTATAGTTTTATTACCTCATTAAACTTCTAGATTACAAATAACCAAATAATGCTCTTATAGCCCATCATCTAATCTTATTCCTTCTTATTCTGATCTGTTGTGTATTTTAGAGCCACAAATCTGTTTCTCTCTTTTTTTTCTTTTCTTCCAGACGAGGAAAAGTCTATTAAAATAGATTAGTCTGGCTAAACCAGAGTAATCTGTATAATCTCTGTCTAATCCCTGAGTTCATGTTGTGAGTCTGCCCTCGGGGCTTCAATATGGCACCTTAATTCACACAAACAGCTCCTCCGTCTCTCTCCCATCGCCGAGATAGAAACACCACTCACACCGCAGGGACGCTTCGGAGAGCTTTATACACACTTTACTGGTTTTAGTCCCTGGGTTTAGGAGTTAAACCCAGTTAAACAGTGTGTGTACAAAGCTTTCAGGATCAATAACACAAGGATCACTGAGCAGCAATGAAGCGTTCAGCACCAACCGACTCCTAACATGGAATCCTCCTCAAAAAACAAAAGCGTTCAAACTTTAATCACTTCTATAAACTCATATCATTTTCATATGGAATGGACTTTTATTTAATAGTTTTGGATAAACACCTACACAATTGGGGATGTTAGGACGCCATTTCTTGTCAAACAACGACTCATGTGTCGTTCATGAATGAGTCGGTTCTTTGAACATGCGCTTTAGTTGAGAGTCGACTCGCAGATAAGAGCCGACTCATCTCGGTGTATCACTTCATGCGGATCATTGTTTCTGACAGTACCGCATTTAAAGTGTTAAGTTTACAAGGCAGATTTAAAAAAAAAAAAAAGAAATGAGAATGAGTCGGCTCTTTGTGTCGAGTCACTCGGTCTAAACATGTATAGCTGGTTTTGCATCACTTTAGTTTCAATAAATATATTGATTGGTTGGAGGAACACCTCAGATATAAAGCTAAGTTTAAAAAATATATTAAACAAAAACAGAAATAAATTATTTGACTGCACATTGTAATTCAGACAGATGTTGAAGTATTTGGGTTAAAATACTACAAACAATTATTTTATTGTAAATTATTATTACAAGCAAACTCATCAAATAAGACCAATAAGACTTGTTTAGTGTATCTCCCCTCGGGCTGTCTGTCGCCCCCTACTGGTGAGATCATAATACAGCCCTTTTTAACTACATTTTATTATTCGAAGCATGGTTTTTAATTTTTTTTTTCAGGATCCCAGATGTGCTTTAATTTACATTTTTTAAATTAATTCATCATGATTATGGTCGCAGTAGTAATCACATTAATCCCTCTTCATGTAGGAAAGTGTGGAAATGAGGTCACCAAGCTGCCAGTCTGGGCTTTAAACAGAAAAAAATGGGCAAAGAGCCAGATTATACACTCTCTTTTTTTAAACATATGTCCACCTCAATCTGTTAAGAACAGCAGTGTATTAAATGCAGAGTACTGTATGTAGAGTAAACGGTACAGTCTATGTTTAATCTGTTTCTGTTTATCTCATTGGATTAGTACATTTTTAGAAGTAAAGAATTGTTTTTTTAATTCTCAGTGTGATTTTTGTTAGAGAGAGAGAGAGAGAGAGAGGGAGAGAGAGAGAGAGGGGGGGGGGTACCACCAATATCAGGCAATATCATTATTTTAAAAATGTGATTGTTGAGTTTTGGTTATCCATCATCATAATTTAAAGTTATATTTAATTATTAAAAATATATTGTAGTTAATTTGCTATGAGCTTTTTTCTAGAAGTAATAAGAATAAATTATTTTGTTTGTCTTGCATGATATGAATAAGTAAAATTTATTGGAAACCATGTACCTGTATATCTGAGAAGTTAAATATAAAATAATAATAATATTAATAATAATAATAATAATAATAATAATAATAATAATAATAATAATAATAATAATAATACATGATATAACTTTTTTTTTCAGTACATTTTTCTGAGATTTTTTTCGGAGAGGCTGCAGAAATTAATTCTGAATAAATTATAAAAACAAACGAGAAATAAAAGAATAGGCAAAACAGAACTCTGGTATTAAATATGACTCTTTGGTCACTGAATGGAGCAACAATTTAATTCTACTGCAGAGAAAGTGAAGTAAGATGATTCAATCATGAGTAAATCTGCTTCTCATCACTACTCACTCATTACCGGGGATGAAACTTGAGACTGTGATGAATACCAGTAAATAAAGCCACTGTACTGTTATGTGGAAAAATAGTTCCATTGAAATCTATTTTAATCTTTTCCTTTTTAAAGAGATTCCACTGCATTTTTTACTCTTCTCCGAATAAAATTGTATCTGCTCGAATTGAGCTTCTTCACATCATATTCCAGGCTATAGCTGTGTGTTCTAGTCTAGAACCTTTTCTGATACACAAACACTTTGGTGCAGAGTTCTGCAGAACCTTTAAGGGTTCTAGCACTGTTTATGAGCAGTGCTTATTTTTATTTATAAATTTTTATTTATAAATTTTTATTTATTAATTTTTATTTATTAATTTTTATTTATTAATTGTGCCTAAATTGTATCTGATTACTGATGACTGTAGTTTAGACTCAGTGGTGTTCAGATCTTGAAGCTCTGCTGCAGTTTGAAGAATAAATGTACATTATGGCTTTATGTTATGTTGTTTGTGGTCACAAGAGGGCGCTGAAGGACCAGGTCTGATTATCATGGCCATTTCCTTTACAGTGGCATTATAAACTAAAAACTATACATGCAGGAATATGGAACATATAAAGGAATATCTGTGTGATATTCTGGGCTGAAAGAATATTTTATTTACATGTGCCTTAATTCTTCTTTTATCTTATTAAAAATTCCCCTAAAACCAGTCATGTGAAGAGAATCACTGATTATTGATTATTGATTATCTAGTTACAGTATTGCAGCAAAAATTGACAGGTTGAAAGCAGAAAATGGCCAAGTGTAAGGATCTGGTGAAGGCTGGATGACTGAGTCAGAGCATCTCCAAACGACCGGTCTTGTAAGGTGTTCCTGGTCCATGGAAGGACAAACAGCTTACCAGTGACACGGTTTTTGGTGCCCAAGGTTCACCGATGGATAATGAAGGCTAGTAAGTCAGGTCTGATCCCACAAAAGAGCTCCTGAAAAAAACACTGTAAAAGTGAATGCTGCTGTGATAGAAAGGAGTCAGAACACACGTAGATGCAGACCAGGATATCATACAGACCCCCGTCCCCTGCCCAAACACAAACAATGGGCATGTGGATATCAGAACTGGAGCAGTGGAAGAAGGTGGTCTGATTGGATCATGGATGGCCAGGTGTGTGTGTGTGTGTGTGTGTGTGTGTGTGTGTGTGTGTGTGTGTGTGTGTGTGTGTGTGTGTGTGTGTG
>JBCNYH010000008.1:32598102-32608372 GCA_039654325.1 Tandanus tandanus
TGTGTAGAGCGGTGTGTTGTGTAGTGCAGTGTGTTGTGTAGAGCGGTGTGTTGTGTAGAGCGGTGTGTTGTGTAGAGCGGTGTGTTGTGTGTTGTGTAGAGTGGTGTGTTGTGTGTTGTGTAGTGCAGTGTGTTGTGTAGAGCGGTGTGTTGTGTAGAGTGGTGTGGTGTGTAGTGCAGTGTGTTGTGTAGAGTGGTGTGTTGTGTAGTGTGTGGATGGTGTTTATTCATATCATCCCCCACTAAATGATGGGATTAGCGACGCGTTTACTCTTTAGCACGGATGTTCTGGTAAACAGGTCGACTGCGGAACGCGATGCTGTTTCAATTCACAATTTTGAACTAATTTCCTCTCGATGTGTCGTGATCGGTACAGTTGTGACTTGTGGGCGTGGCCTGTCAGGCGGAATTAGATTTAGATCCTTCCAAGTTGTTTACGTGTTACATGATCGGCTTCGTGCTAGATTTGTTCTCGGATTAGTTTAAGGTCATATCTGGAGGATAAGATCCCAGGGTCATGATGGGAAATTTTCTTTATCTATCCCTTCAGATGTTCTTAACCATTACTGCACAAGAACACACAAGTCAATAAAAGAATGCCCACCACGACCCTTAGGGGGCGCTGTAAAATGCAGCCATGCTTAAAGTGATATTTTTTCTGTTGCTGTGGTTCTATAACCAAAAACTTTAGGTGGTTAAATTTGAGCAGGGAACTGAGACTTCAAGCACTAAAATAGCAGTCCCACCTCACCGGAGAGCGTAAATGGTCGTCTAGACTCTCACGGTACCTCGGAGGATGAAAGTCGCTGTCCGTTTCGGAGCCGGTAACGACCCGTTACACATACGGTAGTTATACTGTATTAATCTTGACGTCGTCAGTCTGTCCTCTGGACCCACGTTACACATGTGTTATTCATCAGTTCCTACGCGTTCCTCGTCAGTAATCGTCCGCTGAACATGTGGTCTGTGTCCGTCACACCTCCGGTTCACCCGCTGCAGGTAGTCAGGTAGTCGTCCAGCAGTGAGTGCGATCCACCGGACATCAACGAATGCAGCCTGACAAGTACAGGACGAGGCGCCGTTTTTGACGCATCATTAAAATCTAATCGTTGACAGTGTGATTGTAACGATAGCGTAAACGCGTGTGAAATGGTTTATAATCACGTCATGATTGCTGTAAAGACGTAAAGCTAGAATCCCTAACAGTGACATAATTCACATCCTCACAGAAAATATATCTGACTGAACGCCCCTTCGTGTCCATGAGGAGCCGTAGTTCTCGAGAGGAACTTCCCTATCACACCCCCGCCGCTCACTCAGACCCGCTGGTGCCAGTGTATCGTCAGAGGTCGTTTCCTGATTGGTTGAAACGTCCGTGCCCTTGGTGCCGAGCGATATCAGAGCCGTGGGAGCGATGTCCTTATTCCCCCTCCTTTAATAACCTCCAGAGCCGGAGAGCATGTCTGAGGAGGCTTGATTTATTCTGGCCTTTGCGAGATTTTCAAAGACCTGGAACAAGACCAGCGCAGATGAACCGTAGCGACTTCCAGCTGCGATTAGAGAACGCAGTGACGCAGACGAGCACCTTCAGAGTACACCGCTTCACTTCCTGGATCAAAAAAACGTTACTTGGTGGTAAACAATGAGATCGTGACGACATTTCTACAGTATACCAGACAGACAGACAGACAGACAGACAGACAGACATATAGCTTGCAATTTACAATATGTTTGCTGACTTAATATGTTGTAAGTAAAATATTGTTAGCATTTCTCAGAAAATATTGTCGCTATAAAGATAACTAGTGGTGCACCGATCGAGTGCGCGGTCCCACCTTCAGACGGCATGGATCATCTACATTCCATATATGGTATATATAAAGTTTAAGAGCACTAAATCCTACGACCCTGGTTTTGACCTTCTGAGGTCACTCAAGTTCAAAGGGGATTATGCTGTTTAAGAGAGTGCATACGGTTTCTTGTCAGTCCATCAGTGCGTTTATGGGTTTAAATCACTTTTTTCTGAGATATAAACAATTTTAGTTTGAACATGGGGGCAAAAGTCTCCAAAAATCACCAAAACTTTGTGTCCTTGCTCTGACCTTCACCTTTGACCTTGACATTTTAGAATGAAATAATCTCTGGGTCTCAGGTAGGGTAGTGCCCCCAGCAAGTTTTGGGGAAAATCCTTTTTATCCTTTTTTGATTCTGTTTTTAGACAAATGTCTTATTGACCTTTTAAAGAAAAAAAACGCTAATGTCGATAGTGAAAAGCATTTTTGCAATAAGTTCCGCCATCTTGGATTTGTCGATCACATGACGTCTCGTCAGTGTTTTCAAAAAGCTACTTTTTTTTTCAGTAGAATCTAAACGTCACAAAGAAATGTTTTTAGAATTACACTAAGAACCCTTTAGCATGCTGTATACATAAACATTTAGACTATTAGCATTTCTTATCGTGATTAGCGGCAGCCGTCCCTGAATTCGCACAACAGACCAAACGAGGTGACATAAGGAAGTGTTCTTCTGTGCGCTGATTATTTATTTATTTAGAACTCTTCTCCTAATTAAGAAGTCGCGACCCGCGTCTTTTTGTCTCCTACAGACGAAGTAACGCGTAATGACACTGTCTGAACACTAGCATATGTTGCTACGCCTAGTGGCGTGAAATGAGTTCCTGATCCCCGTCGCAGCTGGAACCCCTTCAACTGATGTCGTTTTTTTGTGTCAATTTGAAATTTCGAAAAATGCTGCGTTGAACTCCGTCTGCTCAGTGTCTCCTTCACGTCTAAAGCGGTATCGTCTTTCAGAGCCTGCTGCTTAGCGGCAGTTTTTAATGAAGGCGCTGCAGACTGAGTCTTTACACACACAGCGCTGCGAGCCACCTGTCGCGCTCCATAAACATCAGGAGGAGTGGACGTGAGATTTGGCAGCGAGGACAATCGAGGCTTTTATTCTCTCCTGCAGCGTTTCGTTACGCGTGACTGGCCGGGAAACGTGTACCGCACTGGCACCTGTGCTGAGATACCATCTACCACAGCACCCCCTGCGTCTGAGCGTGTGTGTGTGTGTGTGTGTGTGTGTGTGTGTGTGTGTGTGAGAGGAAACTTCAGTGAAGGCATTATAAATCTGTGCTCCTTTGGGTTTCATTGCATTCCAACACACACCCTTCATGACTCACTTTATTATTATATTTATTATTATTATTATTATTATTATTATTATTATATTATTATTGTTATATTATTATTGTTATTAATTTATCATTATTATTATTTTATTATATTATTATTATATTATTATTATAATTGTTATTTATTTATTATATTATTATTTCTTTATGGTTCTTTAAGGGTTTTAATGGATTAGTACGAGTTCCATATGGAACCTCTTTTTATCCCCTGTTGTACGGTTCCACATAGAACCTTTAAAGTTCCTCCAAAGCAGCACTCAGACAGCACTTAAAGGCAGGGTCGGTCAAAAGGCTTTTATTTTGTTATATTTCTTGAAATCCCGTTTACACCTCGATGGCAGTGAATAAATAAAATGCTCTGAGCATAAAAAGAAAATAAATCTATCATCTGTTTCAGTCACTGCGCTGGAAAATCATTCCCCATCAGTCATTTTATTTATTCAGAGAGGAAGAGGAAGGACTGGATGACGTATCCACCTGTGCACTCATTGCTTCCACCACGCTAGGCAGAGATATCGCTAATGCTAGCGAGCTAATCAACAGCTGTGGGTGCTATGTAATAATAGGCGTGTTCGTTGTTTACGGTCATTATGATAACAGGTGTTTAGCTACACTCCTCTCCCCAACGCTTTCTGTCATGGACACGTCCTCATACAGGAGTCAGGCGGTGAGCGTTCATGAGCGTTCATTTTAGGGGGGGGGGCTGAAGGAAGGGGGTGAGATATTTCAGCTGGATGCTTTTAAAATGAAATTCTGGATGTTTTCATTTGGGGACACGGTGGTGTAGTGGTTAGCACGCCCGGCTCCCAGCATGAAGGTCCTGGGTTCAAGCCCCGGGCTCGGCGAGCGCGTTTCTGTGAGGGGTTTGCATGTTCTCATCGTGTTTGCATGGGAAAGTGCCCCGATGCATCATGGGTTTGGTCAGTGACGCTTCAGCGCCTGAGGGAGAAGATTAATAAACATCATGTTTGTTGAAATTTCCACTCCCAGAATTCCCGGCTCGTGAACGTAACTGGAACATTTTGTTGTTATTTGTGTTGAGAAATTTAATCCATGAAAAAGTTGCACTTCCTGTACAGCCCCTAATTAAAAGGAAGTGATTAATTTGATTGAAATACACGTATCCATATCTTCCGTTATCCACGTTATGGGAATGAAATATTTGGCTTGGGAAGGAATCTTCACCGCAGGTTGTTTTAATGGCAGTCCTCTGGCACGGGAACCGAATCATTTTGATTCTGCAGCAGTTTCTGCATGTCGCAACGCCGCTCCACTTCGCTGTCCAAATACGGCGCTACGCCACAGCCACACCTTTAATCTGGCCGTGGGCGTCGACTCGCTGCTTTGTGAAATGTTGACAAGGATGCTTCTGAGAAAAGCGAGCTGTTTTGGCTGCAGGCGGGTGATAATGTTAACTCTTTATATTACAGTAAATGAATAGATTTCATTCTGTTTGATGTCATTTAGTGTTTCGTGGTTTCTTCAGATGAAATTCCAAATGTCCACGAAAAAAAAGGAATTATTTTGTTTTCCAGGTTTTTTTTTTTACACTTTTGTAGTCTGACTTTGACTTTTTAAATGATGGGTTAAAGGTTTTCTATAATGATATGTGGAGAGGTTTCTCTGGTACATGTGTATATGTGCGATGAAATACAGTACATGATTACAAAAGCAGAAAAATCCACCTGAAAATCACATCTTGACGATGTCTGTATCTGGGCGTCTAGACTGCAAAGTTGTCCGTCAAAATTGTGGTGGGAGGGACCTACTCTTACTCTCCTGTCAGTCACAGAGACATTAGCCAGTCGTGGCTGTCTGTGAGGTCATGTATAAAAAAGAGTTCAATAAAATGTTTACGATTATCACAATACCTCGGAAAAGTCTTCAGAGCCACAGTCTATAATGATTCTAAGATTACATTGTCATTCTGCGCAATCTGGACCCAGAATGGAACCCTGAGGAACACCACATGACTGTATGATGTCATTTTCTCCTTCGTGTTTTTACACTCTCATGGTTCCCCTGTTTTATATACATGAATGAAATACAGATTATATAAAGTGGTAACCTTCTGTCACACACCTTCAACTCAGATGTGTACAGTGTTTACACACACACACACACACACACACACACACACACACACACACACACTTCTCCTGTCCTTCTGTACAGCTCAGACAGGGTAAACCTGCTCTCTCGGTGAACTTCCTGCACGAGTCATGTTCATTAGGGCCTTTATGTCCGGGGCTTTGTGTTTAAATGTTAATGACTGGAGTCGTCTCTTCTTTCAGTGGGTGGAAAAACTTTTGGCACTGTAGCAGAATGTCAGTCAGCGTGCACTTCTGGCCTGAGTTTGAAGTATTTCATGTGGAATTGTGTTTGTGCCAGAAAATACATCAATTATTGAGATGGCTGACATAAATGTGGAGATTGAGGGTTGCCAGATCTGTACCAGGAAAATGTATCTGTTTAAAAAACAACTGAAATTGAACTGCAGATAATCATAACAAGATCATAAACAGCATCACTGTATATTTATTAAAGTAAAATAACACATTGTGTACTTAAACTATTATTATTATTATTATTATTATTAATATTATTGCTGTGAAGCGAGAGGAACAGCAACAATAATTGTGCTTTCCCACGTGCCTCGATTTATGTGGTGGCCGCAGGATTATAGGAAGGGTGAGGTTGGGCTCGGTGGCCCTCCCAGAATTCCATGGGCGTCTTGATTTATGTGGTAGCGCAGGCGCGGCCATTTCTAGACTTCCTGCAATCGTCGCCACCACCTTCCATGCAGGAATAAACGGGCCTGGAGAGATAAACAAAACCGTACAAGTGGACTATATAGACTTGGATTTACTTCCCCTCACGGCCCTCCACCTCTCCATGAGAACTTCTACTAATTATTATTATTATTATGGCCTGCCCACTATCACCGAGTTGTCACTGCTGTCCCTCCAGTGCAGTTAACTGCGTTATCAAAGGCCGGTCGTGTCTCTCCCTGTCTGTGGTGAGAGGAATGTAAAAGAACCATCGCTGATTTTAGTAAAGAGGAGGCTGCGTAGCCGTCAGCGTGTTTCTGCCCTGCTGTATCTGGCGAGATGTTCAGGGTGTACTCTGCCCTCACCCAGAGTCGGCTGAGATGGTCACCAGCCTCCCCGCGACCCTAATTAGGATTAAGCGCTTCAGAAAATGAATGAATGAATGAATGATTATTATTAATATTATTATTTTTAATATTGTTATTGTTATTATTATTAATATTTTTATTGTTATTGTTATTATTATTAATATTTTTATTGTTGTTGTTATTATTGTTGTTATTATTATTATTATATTATTATATTATTATTATATTATTATTATTATTATTATTATATTATTATTATTATTATCATTATTATTATATTATTATTATTACTATTATTATTATTATTATTATTATATTATTAGTATTATTATTATATTATTATTATTATTATTATTATTATTGTTATTATTATTATTAGTATTATTATTATTATTATTATTATTATTATTATTGTTATTATTATATTATTATTAGTATTATTATATTATTAGTATTATTATATTATTATTATTGTTATATTATTATTATTATTATTATTATTATTATTATTATTATATTATTATTAGTATTATTATATTATTATTATTATATTATTATTATTATTATTGTTATTATTATATTATTATAATTAGTAGTAGTATTATTATATTATTATTATTATTATTATTATTATTATTGTTATTATATTATTATTAGTATTATTATTATTATATTATTATTAGTATTATTATATTATTATTATTATATTATTATTATTGTTATTATTATATTATTATTATTATTATTATTATAGCTAAACTAGTTTACGGATCCCCAATAAGCAATTCATGCACTAAAAGCATTTGTTTTATATATTGCTTATTTATTTTAAGATATTGTACTGAATGTTATTGGAATAAATTTATTTAATTCTATTTTTTCCTACTAATTAAACATTTAAATTTGTTCGGCTGTTAATATGAATTATTGTATCTACAGTTCATTCTGAGATTATTATACAGTAAAACAAATTTTAAATAGTTTAGTCTATTATTTAATCTTAATAGTTTTTATCTCTTTATTTTATTGGATTTTATTTTGCGCTTTTCAAACATCTTAAACAAGATAGTATAGAAGATAGTTTAAAAAATGTATAATATAATCTCAGAAGGAAAATAAGATTAAGAAACTCCATGTGTTTCATTCATTAATATAATTCAACCCAACCCTAAACCTGTCAGCGTTTGTGAAAAGTGACAATCTGGCAACCCAGCTCAGATTCCCTCTGTGTATTGTGCTGCTGTTGTAATAGTAGTTTCAATGGCAGTGTTGGTTGTGTGTTTGTGGGCAGTGGGAGGTTCTGTGGTCGGTCGTGCTGGCGGTGAGGTGTTGCAGGTTGGGTTGTTGGTCCGAGTGAACACGAGACTCTCTGTTGGAGTGTTAGACTCTGTACCGGCTCAGCCACTCATGTTTTCATTGTGGTTAGTAAGAATGTGCTGCTTTTCTCTCTCACACATTCCTGCAGCTCAGAGCCGCGAGTACGAGCAGTCAAGCTTCAAAAATAACATTACACCACACTGCTCTTTTATTTCTGGGGCTTTCTGGCACTGCTCAAATCATTGAAATAATAATTAGGTATATTGGTACGCACATTTTGGAGCCGTTGTTAAAACTAGGGTTTGTCTATTCATGAACCTTTTAATGATGTATTGAATTGCATGCATGTACAAAAGACAAAATAAACAATGCAGACAGGAAGCAGGATATTTATACGCGAATCAGTCACTGGAACATTTATGCAAGAAAATAATCTCGAAGTTCCTGTGGCTCCTGTTTGAGCTGCCTCTTGTTTTGTTATGTTTGTTACAGGATCCTGTATTCACGGGGGAAAGTTAGGCGTACTCAGACTCGGGCTACGCAGCACTTCAATCCATTTTCTTCGCTGTACATACAGATTATCCTGAATATACTCCAAATTTATTTTTATTCTTTTAAAGAAATACTAAATTATAATGTCTGATAGGAATGTAACAATTTCTCATGCGATTGCAAAATTGAGGTACAAATGAATAAACCTGGAAATAAAAATGAACCACAATTATTATAAAGCCACAGACATTTAGTTTTCTTAGCTGTAATTGTACTGTTTGGCCACCAGAGGGTGCAATAATGTACAACAGAAGGAATGCACATGACATCACGATGGGTGGAAATTGGTGGAAAGCGAAAGATAAGAGAAGCAATTGAAGGGTGTTGTTTTATATTTAGGCCTGACTACGTCCTTCACTACTGTTCATAAACCATTATTAAGGATTTATTCATTTTTCTTTTATAATAAAATTAATATTGTAGATAAAAGGCTGTGATATTATACTCAAATCTTTACAAAGGGCCATAAATTATTATTTTAAAAGCTGATTCACTTTTAGCTCATTTGTCAGTTATACAGAATAAAATACATTGAGACAGGACCAGGCTGAGATGTAGGAGGAGAAAGGGCTTTTGATGTATTTGATAAAAATTAACTTTTTCCTTCAGATGCGTAAGTTTCAGTCTGAATTAATCTCATTCACTCACCTTCGTCATATCATTATAATAATAATAATAATCATAATAATAATAATGATAATAATAATAACAACAACAACAATAATAATAATAATGATAATAATAATAACAGCAATAGTAATTATAATAATAATAATAATCATAATAATAATAATGATAATAATAATAACAACAACAACAACAATAATAATAATCATAATCATAATAATAATAACAGCAATAGTAATTATAATAATAATAATAATCATAATAATAATAATCATAATAATAATAACAACAACAATAATAATAATCATAATAATAATAATCATAATCTCAGGAAGCTTCCACCTCACTGATTTTGGTTACTGGCGTACAGCGTGGTTATGACGAGCGTCCTGAGGAATTTTGTCCCGTCATGCGTCCCGCTGCTCGCTCCCACACATGGCGGTGGAAAATGTGGTCTCTCTCCGAGCTTCTGGCTTCGTGATCTGGACGTTAAACATTTAATAATTTATGATGAACTCCCCACATGGTTTCGCCATGGTTTCAGTAACACACACACACACACACACACACACACACACACACACACACACACACACGTGTCTTTCTTCACGTCTCTTTCTGTTCTCCTCCTCGTCTCCTTTACAGACTCTGAGTTCTGTTTTTATTTGTTCGCTTCATGGGAGTTCCAGCTCTGAAAATAAACAAACACCAAGAATTCAACCACTCTGTCGCTTTACCTCCGCCACTGGAGACCCCTTCCGTCAGTGTTTCAGTAAACATTCCTGTACTTCAAGAAAAACGTGAAAGACAATTATTAAACGGAAGTCCGCAGTACACGTCGCTGCTAATGACCTGTTGTCATGGAAACGGTAACATATAAGGACCAGTGCATCACATCACAACGAGAACATGCCATATCTAAAGGAGCTTTTAGACTGAAATCCATCATAGATCACTGCAGATCTAATGTTCTGGTGTGTGTGTGTGTGTTGTGTTTTCTGTTTCAGATCAGGACGTACAGTGTTTTTGGGGAGCAGGAGTGTGTGAGAGAAGTCATGTCGGAAGGAGAAGTGCCCCCAGCCTTCACACGGGGCAGCCGCAATCGCGCCAGCCTCCCCGTCGTTAAATCCAGCAACCACACCAAGGAGCGCTCGCTAGGTATAACCGCTTACTCTCGCACACCCTCACATATTTATACTCTCATACACTCTCTCATATTTATACTCTTACACACTCTTACATATTTATACTCTCGCACACCCTCACATATTTATACTCTCACAAACCCTCACATAATTATACTCTCGCACACCCTCACATATTTATACTCTCATACACTCTCATATTTATACTCTTACACACTCTTACATATTTATACTCTCGCACACCCTCACATATTTATACTCTCACAAACCCTCACATAATTATACTCTCGCACACCCT
>JBCNYH010000008.1:32610551-32625067 GCA_039654325.1 Tandanus tandanus
CTCCTCTTCCTCCTCATCACTCCTCTTCCTCCTCATCACTCCTCTTCACCATCACTCCTCTTCCTCCTCATCACTCCTCTTCCTCCTCATCACTCCTCTTCCTCTTCATCACTCCCCTTCCTCCTCATCACTCCTCTTCCTCTTCATCACTCCCCTTCCTACACCATCACTCCTCTTCCTCCTCATCACTCCTCTTTTTCCTCATCACTCCTCTTCACCATCACTCCTCTTCACCATCACTCCTCTTCACCATCACTCCTCTTCCTCCTCATCACTCCCCTTCCTCTTCATCACTCCTCTTCCTCTTCATCACTCCTCTTCCTCTTCATCACTCCTCTTTCTCCTCATCACTCCTCTTCCTCCTCATCACTCTTCTTCCTCTTCATCACTCCTCTTCATCACTCCCTTTCACCATCACTCCTCTTCCTCCTCATCACCCCTCTTCCTCTTCATCAATTCTCCTTTAATAAACCTTTTTTGTAATATCTTCAACCACTCTCTGTGACATCATCTCTTCTTCCTCTTCATTACTCCTCTTCATCACTCCTGTTCATCACCAATCATACTCTTCGTTAGTCTCTATGCTTGGACCCCGGGAATCACTGTTTGCAGTTATGTTTATATTGAGTCACTTTTATGCACTTAAAAGAAAAATACGTTATCTCTCTTTAAAGTGTGAAAATATTAATTACAGTAATGACCTGGAAAGGAAATGTATAATTACATAGTTATTACATAGAGGGAAAAAATACATGTTTTATGTTTATTTCTTTGTTTATTTGTTTATTACCAAACTGAATTTATCTAGTAGAATATAGTAGTAGTAGTAAACTGAATTTATCCTATAAAATTTAAAAGTTGTGGTGTTGTGTATAAATAATTTATTGTTTGATCAGTTTATAGATGTGAAGCTGCCAATATTTAGTTGTGCAGTATAGCATTTTTTTTCGGTTTTCAGGCTGTTGCTATGGCGATATGGAAGTCACCTGATCGATAACCTTTCAGATTGTTCAATTCTGCTTGCAATGTTAGCCAAGTTAATCCCCCAGCTGCGGGTTCTCTCGGTGTTCTCCAGGTGTTCTGCACCTGCAGTACGGTGAGGAGACGAGGCAGATCCTCATGCCCAATGAGGTGTCGAGCGCTGATACGGTGCGCGCTCTGTTCGTCAGGGCGTTCCCCCAGCAGCTCACACTCGCCATGCTCGAGTCGCCCAACATGGCCATCTACATGAAGGACCACGTGAGGAACGTCTACTACGAGCTCGCTGACGTCAGGTAGTTTTTTACACCTGACATCCACATAAACAATTAAACAGATAAGAGGAATAAAACACTCGGGGACGTGAGGTTACAGGAAACGGACGGCTCTTCTGTAACGGCACCACACTGAGTGTGTTTTCTTGCTCATTGTCTCTGTTTGTGATTACAGAAAACACTTTAATTCCTCAAAAGCACATATATTAAATATCATATCATAGAGAACAGAGCAGCGTGGTGGTGTAGTGGTTAGCACAGCCGTCTCACAGCAAGAAGGTCCTGGGTTCGAGTCCCGGCTTCAAATACATGGACATTAGGATAACTGGCTGTTCCAAATTGCCCGTGTGTGTGTGTGTGTGTGTGTGTGTGTGTGTGTGTGTGTGTGTGTGTGTGTGTTGCCCAGATCGCGGCGTAATCACTTTGTTTAAAATCATGGCGGTGCGTCGATGTGTTTATGTTCGTGCCTGTTAAAATAACAGCGATGTGTTTTGACAGACGGCTCAGGGGTGTGTGTGTGTGTGTTCACACACGTTCGCTCCCATAACTTTCAAACGTTATAAACAGCCACGCCCAGCTCTCTATACAATAACACACACACACACACGCTGGATCACTCTCTCTTTCGTTCCTGTTCGACTGGTGTGTGTGTTTGTGTGTGTGTGTGTGTGTGTGTGTGTGTGTGTGTGTGTGGGTGAGAGCCGCAGGGGATGGTACAGAGGAGGGTGTGGACCTGAGAGCCACCCAACACACACACACACACACACACACACACACACTCGTAATGTGGAACGTTCCTGTTATCGCTCAAACAGTCTCTCTGTCTCTCAGCAGCGCCTCTGATTTCACTCTAAACACACCCGAGAACCGTAACCACCTTTTTATTATTAATTTCCACCCAAAACCAGCGGGAGGCCGACTGTTACCAAAACTCTGATATATCTTTTAAATCCCTAAACTCGACCTACAGCGCTTGAATGCTTGTTAAACCTAAAAATAAGGGGCGGGGCTTAGCACAGGATCACTCAGGTTGAAAAGCTGCTGTTGTCAATCACTGTGTGTTCATGACTCAGACGAGTCATCCATCAGTTAACATTTTATTGAAATGCTTGGATGATGATGTGTACTGTGGGCGTGGCCTGATGCGATCATTTGATCATGCTGTAATCAAGCCTGAGATGAGATATGATGACGTTGTATTTCAGATCACACGCTGTACCTATTGATGTGTTAAAATAATGATTGAATCAGTGATTCGTTTGGTGTGGAAAATGATTCTGACTCTGAATCACGGAGCTTTTTCTGTGTTTGCAGGAGCATCACGCCACACTCCTACCTGAAGGTTTATAATAAAGACCCCAGTCAGGCCTTTAATCACAACTCGAGAACAAACAACGGAGACACCAGAGTGAGTGAAACATTCCTACCACAAACACACACACACACACACACACACACACACACACACACACACATTTTTATGATGTCATCACAGCCTTTTTCTTTAAGATCAGTAAATGTGACACACAGATCCAGGAGGCCAGACAGTGGCTTTGGAATTCCTGTTAGCATGCGGAGCGGATTAGCTGCTGTAATTGGAACCAGGCCTGCAGTTATTTGTGGTTTAATGAAAGGCATGTGTAAAGACTTACAGGAACTTTTTATCTTCTCGTATCATCGTGTCACTCTGCTCAATAACTGCCCCGAAAAAAATTACCCCCAAAAAAAACACCCCCAAACACACACACACACCAGATGTGTTTTTATCTCGCATAAGAAAGCAATGTTGGCATTGATTAACATTTTTTTACTTAAACACTAACATATTAACTTTGTCGCATAAAATACCAGGAAATGATGTAATCAGTGTTGTGAGGTATGAAGGAGAAGTTTACAATAGTTTTGTCTTGTTTAAGCCCCGCCCATTTTACTTTAAAAGGAAATGGTGAAATTCTGGTAAATATTAGAAAGTTACTAATAGTTCGGATTTTAATATCAGCCCGTAAGAAACTTCTGGAAAGCATTCTCCACCCCAGCCCACGACCCCAGCCTTATGTTAACATGACATGTTTACCAGTCCAAACTGTCTTCACTTCTGTGTATCAGAGTGGGGGGCGGAGCTAATCCGGTAATTTTAGTGCTGAAATAATGCTACGGGAAAAAAGGTGTTTCCATACAACAGAACGTCTCCAAGAATGACACGTCATAATTTTATCTGTTTAGAGTTACATTAAATGTTGTGGAATGTTGCAAAACTGTAAGAACTGTATGCAGGCTGACACTGGCGACTCCTTCCGTAAATCTTACATAAACATCTCTGTACTTCAAGAAAACATCACCACATCAACACTTTTTATTATTATTATTATTATTATTAGTGCAATATCTGTCGTACTAATCCCTCTTAACGAGTTGTTACTATAGAAACCATACCAGTCAACACCTTCTGACCAATTAGAATCCAGTATTCAGTAGCACTAGCCTGAAATGAAAGATCCCACAATGAAGTCGTGATGAAATGAGAGCCGTTTTCGGTCGTGGACTCAGCTGCTGTTTTTCTCGTGTCTGGTACTCGGGCAGTTATACGACGCCAGTGATGTCGATTAGGGACGCAGCGTCACCACAAATTGTATTTAATAACAGTGAGCGTGTGTCTGGCTCTCCGTCTGAAACCATCACACACAAACACACAGGAATGACACAACACCACACGCTGATTCACCAAAAACAAACGCCGTAATGACCAGTTATTAAACCATTAACTGAAAGGCTGAAGAAGATTTTCCGACATGTCTCTGAGAACGTTTTTGATATTACACAGATCATGTGTCACATCAGACTTTTTTTCCCCAATCTTCCATTACTCTGAAAAAAAAAAACCCTTAAATTCCTGCAGGAGTGTGTTTGTGAGTTAAACTGACCCTGAGGTCACGCCCTTTGACCTTTGATTAATGAGTGTGTACACAGTGTGATGCGTGACTCATGCGTGCGACATTCTGATGTTATCAGCCCGATCATTACAGCAGCACTTCAACAGGAACAGCAGGAAGTGATCTTAGTGAAGCGTCTCGGAGTGATTTACAGACTAAAGAAAAATAAAACAGCTCCTGATGTCTGGCATTAATGCTGCGTTTGCTTTATACAGTCATGCTTTGCCTGTTTTCTAGCATATTTATGGCTGACGTCCTGCACCAGAAATTACGGTAAACTCTAATATAACTTACTCTGAACCCCCACCCCTTCCACCCCTAATTTACTCACAGCCAGTTCCCACCCACCAAGTACGGCCTCCCCATCACGTCCAACCTCCACCAACCAGTGAGGGGTGTAAGCAAGCACGTGCCCCTCTCTGTGATATGTGATGCTGCCAATCGCATCTTCATGAACATTTGCATTCAGGGGCGGTTCTAGCACTCTAGCGATATCTCCACCTTGAGCTCACAGACACCCATGATTGGCTGGTGATCCCTGTAAGTGATAGAGAGGTGAGCTTATGCCATCCCTTCCTTCTGTGACTGCCCGGTTAATCAGCTCTCCGTGGACTCCCGGCTGCAGCACCAACCCGGATTCGACCTTTAATATGACTTTCTTACTTTAACATTAAAAATATTCTAACATTAATGAAAAATCATAATTAATGCTGGTTGAAATCTTTAGTTGTTTAGAAATAAACATTACATTTATATATAGAAGACAATCGTTAGTATAATTGATCTGTTTGTGCGTCCCGTTTCCTTCAGAACAGATTTTTCAAGCTAGCAAAGAAAATCAGGGAATATTGTTAGCGAGCACGTAGTGAAGCTACAGCCTTAACAGTATTAAAGATATAACTTGTCATTAAAAAGTCAAACATCTCAATCCATGTGTATATTTATCATCCTGCACTTAAAAAACACTGAGATGTTTTGCCAAGAAGTGAAGTCTTAGCATTAGCAAGTAAAATAATACAAATGTAATAACTAGCGGTCTTGTAATGTCAAGTAACCTAAAACATTCATGGTTTATAATGAGATAGTGAGCTGAGTAAGGTCATGAATATGTATTTATCTGTGCTTATATTAATTACACCACTCCTGGAATGTGCTGGAAGTTTGAATCTGAAAACATGCTTAGTCATGCTAGCAGCATTTTGATTAGCTCCAGATAAACACAAGTTTGCACAGTTTAAAATGAATAATTTTATCAATATCCTTGTTTTGTTTGTAATGTGATGTACATTAGGAAACTTCAGACAAATAAATTATTCCATAGAGTTACAGCGCACGTAGGTTACAGTGTTTTGCTATTTCTTCTCATATTGCACACGTACATCTTTAGCTTATTAGCATTGTTAGCCATGATTTACAGTGTGTGTATGTAAAAGTGTACTTTAAACAACCGAAGTCTTCCAGAACATCAGGTTCATCTTCAGCTAGAATGATGATCAGAAGTCCACCTGGTTTTAGAAATCATGGCAGAGAAACATTTGGGAGTCGAAAGATTCGTTTGAGCTCCGGTTGAGTCGAGTCGAATGATCTGACTCACTGAAAAGATTCGAAATTCTCGTCACTATTGAACATGTTCCAGAGAATAAATGGTGTTCTGTCATCATTTATCATCCTTGTATCATTCCTGCCACGCCCACCACCACTACAGAGCAACACCGCGCAACATTTTCGAAACGTGCTCCGACACGCTTGTTAACACCACACACCTGTTCGTTGAGGCCATTAAATGGCTCATTGTCTGCGTCAAGCGCTTCATGGCCGTCTTTCAGCAGCTCAACTGTGGATTAAATCTCTTCAGGGCGTCGAAGAAGACGCTCGAGGCACAAAGCCAGCGTGGGTCGGATTCCCAGATCAACCGTAGCACGACTTCAGCGCTTCTCCGGCACATAGACGTGTTAATGATGTCACTGTTTTACAAGCACATTTTTACATGTTTCTAGTTGACGTGAGAAACTTTAGAACCGTTAGTCGACCGGTTTATGTGCAGCAGGGTTTAAGCACCTGTTACAACACGCCTTCCCCCCGAGGATTATGGGTAATTCTTCTAGGCATTAGGAGTGCTGTACAGACTCGCCCTTTTTTGTTTTATATGAATGATAATAGAGCTCCCTAAAGAATGAATGCTGTTTGTAACATCCAGTGGGTGGAGCTAGCACAAACTAAATTAGCATACAGTGAAACTGAATATTTTTAAAAATAAATGAACAGAATAAATATATGAGTTTTAAACACTGTTAAAGCTTCTGTAAAGACTTTTCTTCATTCAGAAATTCATTTTTCTTACTTTTTTTGGCATATTATACAAAAACCCAACAGATTTAATCTGTTTAATTCTCTCGGATCACAGGGAGGGCGGTGCCTCTCTCAGCTGAATCTAGGCGAAGGTGCACACTCACATCCACTCACACTCACATCCACTCACACTCACACAATGTTTAACAGCCAATTACCCTAATGTGCATATGTTTGGTCTGTGGGAGGAAACCGGAGTACCCAGAGGAAACCCACTCATGCACCGAGAAAACATGCAAACTCCTCACAGGTTCGCCCTCGCTGAGCCCGGGACTCAAACCCAGGACCTTTTTGCTGTTAGACAGACATGCTAGCCGCTACGCCCTGTAAAAAGAAATTCAAAACAAAACCTTTCTGATAATGAAGCAAGTGAAACAATTTGTATATATCGGGGATTCCTGCTCAAAAAAACTAAGATCATAAAATGCTAATGAGTTAAAAACAAATGAAAATAAAAAGAATTTGACTTAATGAAAAGTAATGGAGGAGGAACTTTTCAGCGTGATCGAGGTATTTGTTCGAAGGGTTTGTGCTCCGTGACGTCTCACACATTAACCCGCGCACTCCCCGAGGTCTTAAACACGGCGTTTGTGCTGCGTCACTGACTTCAGTAGCGTTTCCCGTGTATTGTGTGACGCGGCTGTCGGATGGGAGGCGGTGTGAGGTCGTGTGTATGAACAGACTCGTTGTGATATCAGAAATGGTGAAGGTGGTGAGAGACAGGCCGGTTTTCACTCCAAGCCCTGGCTGTCCTGCAGGCGCTCTGCGTTTTGCTTGGCCCCGACAGGTCCGGGCAGAGCCGCCGTCGTGCTGCACTCGACCCTTTGTTTCCGTCTCTATTTTCAGCCAGAATCACAACAAGGCGAGAGCCGGGTCCTGTTCTGTTTTTAAACCCGGTTATTAATGTGATTAGGGTGTTGTTCAGACAGGACACCGTTCCATTCTTTTTATCTTCATCAGAACAAAAACGCGTGCGATGACGACAGGAAGCTTTTCACACCGAATTCCCCTTTAATTCCTCAAAAACACAAAAACAAAGCCTTGCCTCACTGATGCTCGTTGTTTCCCACAGACGAGTTAATCCTCCGGAATGGCGGTGTGTATCGTCTGCTGCACGCTTGGGTTTTCTGGTGTATGCAGATTTCTCTCTCCGGTAAACAAACACTGATAAACTTAAACACACTTTCAGTCCGTTAACGTCACGATGCGTCGACTCTTTGCGTCTGGGACGGAAATGAGCAGGAAGTACATTTAAAGGTTTATATTCTGTTTGGTTGACGATGACAGTCTTAACTCGAAACGGCAAGAAGAATTATTTTTCAGCATAAAGTATTTCATTAAGTTCTATTTACATCACAGAAATATATAAAAGGTTATTTTTTTATTTTGAGAAAATCAGAGTGAAAGAGGAAGAGAAATGTGTTCAAACGTGTTCGTGGTTAATAGGACAGTGTTATTACATCATTACATGGAGCAGCCAATCATATTTCAGTATGCAAATACGGACCCTGTGCTATATGTTTACCGGACAGAAGGGGGTGGGCTGTGATTACAGACATACTAATTAGCATATTCATAGTTATAAATATGAAGGTATTTGTATATTTGAACCAGTTCTTTTTATATTTCTTCCTGCGTTAATATTATATAGTGTTAATTATTTAACAGTTGATGGGTGCGTGTTGTTTATAGTAAAATCATAGTAAATTTCATTCACCTTGTTCTCAGATTCCTCGTGAGAGACTTTACGGCTCCAGACTGCCGCAAGCTGGTGGACAGCCTATGGGTCCCACACTCCCTACTCCACAGAGTCCAATCCAGGGTCCCCAGGGTTCTCTGTCTCCACCGCCAGCTCGCTCCGTTCCCTCGTCACCATCGCGGTTCTCCTACAACTCTCGCACCTTGCCAGCCGGTGCCACGCTTCCCCGAGAGCGTGTGTCCAGCACGCCGTGTTCCAGCGCCATCCTGGAGCGACGGGACGTGAAACCAGACGAGGACGGGGATCCGTACGGGTATCCTGAGGCACGCTTGAGCATATCCGATGCTCCGGACGGCTCCGTGTTCCACCATCACTCCCTCTACAGGCAAAAATCTCGCAAGTACAGCGAGAGCCAACTGGGCCCAAAAAATCAGAAAACTCCACCCCCTTCTCCTCACCGGGTCAACGAGGTCAGGATGATTGACATCCTCCCAGGGCAGAACAAACACATGATGGTGGAGAGGACGTCGTCGTTGCGGAGATCATTCAGGAAAGAGAGCAACGGGCCAGTGGAGGTGGCAGCGAGGGCCAGAGGGAACATGGCGTCGCCCGTCTTCGCAGACGTGCACGGAGAGAGACCGTTCCAGGGACTCACATCGCCACATCCTCAGAGGTGAGACCCACTCCGCATTTCAGACAGCGCTGTTGTGTAAGCATGTTTTATTTGTACTGTCAACAACTATAGACAGTTCTGAGTCTACGCGGAGTATCACTCAGAGATTTCAGCGGAGGGATGGAAGATGTTCGCTTCTCACCCAAAACAAAACATCCACAACGCTAAAAGTGGTTAGCATGTCCGCCTCACAGCAAGAAGGTCCTGGGTTTGAGTCCCGGGCTCGGCGAGGGCGTTTCCGTGTGGGGTTTGCATGTTCTCCCCGTGCTTGTGTGGGTTTCCTCCGGGTACCCTGGTTTTCTCCGACAGTCCAAAGACATACACATCATGCTAATTGTCTGTTCCAGATATCATCCGTATGGAAAATAACATGCGTATGAGCTACCTAGATTGATCGTTAGCCATTAGCTTGCTTATGAATCTGTGGAATGTTGTGATATTTTAATTGCTGTTTTCTTTTCCTTCAGCACGCGCATGAAGGCCATGGAGCAGCAGTTAGCCAGTCTCACTGGTCTTGTTCAGCACGCACTTCTCAAAGGAGGAAAAGAGACAGCAAGGTACGCGGTAGCATCATTAGCAAAAAAAAAAAAATTGGCATTAAAATTAATATCAGTGCGCAATCTGATTAAAACTGACAAAGAAAACTTTTGATTTCAGTGAGAAATTGATATCCGAGTCTCTCCCTCAAGACCCGAACAGTGGCGGTTAGTACCGATTCTCTTCATGTGGAACTCTATATGCATGAATTAGTTATAAATAATGCATAAAAAATTTATTTAAAGCATGTTTCTGATCTCTGCTCTCTGAGGGGTGTGGCTTTAAGGTTTGATCAGAATGTACTATAAGAATTGCACTGAGTCCATATATGGAAATAAAGGCGTGTCCTGAGTGGGTGTGTCTTAAAGTAAAAATGAGATTGTAGGCGTGTCTTTGAATTTAATATATAGAAGTGATGTACGCTGATTGAGGATAGCTTGAGGACCACACAATCTATGAGAATGTGGGCGTATACCCAAAACCATATGCAAATGAATATATGTCCATATATGGTTATCCACAAGAGTAACAGGGAAACACTGATGTTTATTGTAAGATGAAATTAAGTACAGGGTGGATATGTGTTTGTTTGTGTTTAATTTTATATTGGGCGTGGCTTAGAGTTGATGTATGCGAACTGGGCCACACCCACTGTAGATATAGGACAAGATTGTCATATAGATATAAACAACAACTTTATGATATAATTTCAAGTGTGTGTGTGTGTGTGTGTGTGTGTGTGTGTGCAGGAGTCTCCCCCGTGGCTATGTGTAAGAGTCCCACTCTTCACTCCGTTCCTCCCGTGTCTCCGTCGCTCACAGACCCGTCTCTTGGCACCCTCCTGTCCACCTTCCGCAGAAACGTCTCCACCCTCCGCCAGCAGCTCCATCAGATCCGACAGACGCAGGTAAGAGCGTCACGGTCACGGCCGTATGAACCGCTCTGTGCGTACTGTTCGTGAATCTGTGTGTGTAGCGTGTTTGATTGTTGTGCCGCTTCATTTCCAGCTGCAGAACCAGGTGGCGATGAGGACGATGCTGAAGCAGGCGGAGGAGGAGCTGACGGTGAGAGTGTGTGAGAGGATGCAGACGGCGGACGACCCGCTGAAGAAGCAGAGGATGGAGGTGGACGAGGAGAGACACCGATACGAGGTCATGGAGGAGAGCGTGCTGCTCCAGCTGGGGTGAGACGCTAATGCTAACGTCAGCTCGGTAATATCCTGAAGGGTGCGAGTTCACGTCCTAGATTAAAATGTCGCCTCTTTACGAAGTCATGCAGTTCCAGGAAAATACTGAGGTGAAGAGGAGGCGGAGTTATGACCCTGACGGTGATTATTTTACTCCGCCATCACATCCTGAAGTGTTTATTCCTCTTCCACCTCAGCGTTTAGCTACAGTGTACACGTATTTAGTTTTAAATCAGCAGTGTGACATACGAAGGTCCTGGGATCGAGTCCTGGGCTCGGCAAGGGTGGGGTTGTGCTTTCATATGGGAGCTCCGCTTTGAGGCAGCGCATAAATCTATATATTAGACATTTCTTAAAAAGCTGTTTATGCCGAGAGTGTTCAGCGCCCCGCCTGTTGCATTTCTCACACACACACACTACAGGTTGATTGTGCAACCATAAGCCGTGTGCGTTTGACAATCAAATATGTGGGATTTGTCACTCTGCCCCGGAGCTCCGATTCCTCCCGAGGCCTCTCGATCCCAAGCTGAAGGCAAACAGCCATCATTTTCTCACACGTTATTTTCTCCTATCACGCTATGAGAAACTGTGTGTGTGTGTGTGTGTGTGTGTGTGTGTGTGTGTGTGTGTGTCGTGTGTGAGAGTGTGTCGTGTGCGAGCCTCACACCCAGAAGCTGCAAGACCGAGATCTTTTTCTTCCTCGCTGATCGGAGACTCCAAAAGGAAATGTTTGATGAAGCGTCCTCACGTTTCAGACGTTTTGAGCGAACGTGTCCTGCTGTCTGGCTGAAGATTTTTGGCAGTTGTTCATCCTGAAGAGAACACTTCGATCCTACACACCCAAACCTCTCTCTCTCTCTCTCTCTCTCTCTCTCTCTCTCTCTCTCTCTGTCTGTCTCTCACCCACGGTGAACACCATCCCAGCATGTCGAACAGGTTTCAACTCTTCACCTGTCGCCGTGTAATAAATCTTCTCTCAACTACTGAAAAAAAAATAGAAAGAACCCGTGCAGGTTTGCAGAAAGGACGATTTGACTCAATCTGAGAGTTGTTTTATTTATTTTGTCTGGAATCAGAGATGTTTGTGTTTGCGTTCAGTTGCGAGTCGTAGAGCGAAATACAGAATATCGTCAGACGTACGTTGCATTTTTAGTTTAGTATCTGATCCAGTGTTTTATTACACTGGATGGGACTTTGATGGGAAAGAGGCAGTAGGGGAGGTGAGGTGAAGTGAGGTGACGTGGAGTAGGGTGGGGTGGGGTGGAGGGTGTGGACCCGTGAGTCGGAGTTGCTCAGTATCTTGATCATCATATATTTGAATATAAGCAAGACTTCAGTCTTCCACCCCAGGGCGGGGCTGGGGGACGTGGGGGGGCCACCTACCTCTCTCTAAGTTCTCTAAAACTCTTTAAATAGGAAACACTGACACCTAGTGGATCATAATGGAAATATTGAACCTGATTGTGAGGCACGACAAAATATTTTCATTCGAATGCCAGAAGTGTTGAGCAAGGAAGTGATTGGATAAAACGTGTTCATCATTTTTAACTTATTAATAAAACCGAACCCCATGTGTAGGAGACTAATCTTCTCCATTCATCCTCTTTTGATCAAAGTAGGCGTGGCCACATCCATTCATGTTCATTTAGCCCCTGTATTAGTCTTCACCTCCATGAATTCGGATCAAGTCTGAGAATGTCACGTTTTTCATGTAGAAAGGTGGTAAGGGGCCTTTGTGTTTTTGTAGGTTGAAATTTTGACGTTTTCAGATTTCACCCAGATTCACAGCGTGCGTTACGGGGGAACGGCCCGACACGGGTGCACGTAGTTTCATCCTGTCACGCAGGAGCGTAAGGAGTGGGAGTATAGAGTGGGATCTCTTTAAGGTTCTAGCAGCTATATAAATTTTCTGGAGCATGACCGGGAAATAAAATGAAGTGCACTTTGTGTTTGTCTTCACCGCCTAAACACACAGGATGAATTTGGATCAAATCTGAGAACGGCACATTTTTCATGTAAAAAAGTGGTAAGGGGTTGTTGACCTTTGTGTTTTTTGAGTTTGAGAACGTCACGTTTTTTATGTAAAATGTGGTGGAATTTCCTCAAATTCATGACATGCATTAATGAGGTGAAGACGAACACAGGGGTGCACTTAGTTTTGACCTCTCACACCCCGCAGCTCATGTCAGAGCCTTTCATTTTTAATATTTTACATCCCTGAGAATATGCTTTTCATCGGCGTCAGTTTCTAACCCATTTCATTTCCTTTATTAAAACAGAATTTCACGCGGAAATCAGCTGACTTCGTTATCTTCCTGTATTTACTGTGAGGTCGTTAATCCAGCTGTCCGTTTTTTTCCCCCACATGATTAAAACGTGGAGCAGGAACCTCAGACAGGACATCAGATGCTGTGAGATGTTCCTAAATCTTCTGCATCGTTATTACAGGGATCTGGAGAAACACGTGGAGCAGCTGAAGAGGACCTCCGGCTCGGCTCAGAGAGACGTCACGCTGCAGGATGTCGAGGACGGAGCGGTTAATCTGAGGAAGGTCGGTGAGACGCTCGCCACGCTGAAAGGTAAACGGTGCCACATGATGTGCTCAGTGAAATCAGAAACAACTGGTGCTGTGCTTAATGGGATATCAAAACATCCATCACATGAAGGGGCTGTGTGTGTGTGTGTGTGTGTGTGTGTGAAATCAGACGAGTTCCCAGCTCTGCAGTCGAGGATGCACTCGGTGTTGAGGATGGAGGTGGAGGCCGTGCGCTTCCTGAAGGAAGAACCTCAGAAGATGGACAACATGCTGAAGAGGGTCAAAGCCCTGACGGAGACTCTTAGCTGCCTCAGGATGTAGGACACACACACACACACACACACACACACACACACACACACACACACATAATTACGTTTCATGATCACATGGTATAGACAGGCCACTCCTACTCATGTTATATTTATTTTATTCATTAACCTGGACATTGAGATGTTTAATCACACGGTAATCATGTGTGTGTGTGTGTGTGTGTGTGTGTGTGTGGAGTAGACAGGCTAAAGACGGCTCCCTCTGCACCGAACCTCTTTCTCGGGAGCCCAAGTCACCCAATTCCCCCAGACCAACCCTAGACTTGGCCACAACGCCGCAGTCCTCAAATCCCACCCACTTTACTATCACCTCATCTTCTCACCCCGCCCACTGTGAGCTCATCTCCTCCTCTCCCATCATGGCCGAGAGGTCCTGCAGCTCGGCGCTGATCTCTGGCCACAGCCAAGACGCCCCTGTTGTGGTCACGGTGACCCCCAGGAGCCAGGAGGGGTCCGGTGGCGTCCATCGCGCTCAGGGCGAGCCGCAGCGCGGCAGGGTAGCCGCTGAGAGAGACGAGGTGAGGAAGAGGACTGGGCCTTCATCCACACCCCGTTTCATCTTTTATTCTTTATTTTTATTCCTTTTGATCAGTTCAGACAGATTAAATGAAGGAAGTGATGTATTTAAAGTGATGATATCAGGATGTAGGATCATCGTATTGTGGGTGTGGGTGTGTCCTTGTAGGTGATGGACAGGAGGCAGGCCGAGGACAAAGCAGATATGGAGCGCATTTTACTGGAGGCTCAAGCGAATCTAATGAAGAACATACCTGACCTGGAGCTGACCAATCAGGAGAAGAGCAAAGCCTCAGATACATCATCCAACATCCAGCCTGAGCAAGTGGACACGCCTCAATCTCCACGTCCAGGTGTGCACAACAGCTGGGTTTAATCTAAAGACGTTATTCAGCCTTCTGCACAGTGGGGCCTGTCTCTGTGAAGGAGGTTCAATTCAATTCAATTCAGTTTTATTTGTATAGCGCTTTTTACAATTGACATTGTCACAAAGCAGCTTTACATA
>JBCNYH010000008.1:32635902-32647091 GCA_039654325.1 Tandanus tandanus
GATGATGGAGAGATGGATGATGGAGAGAGAGAGAGCGAGCGAGAGAGGGATGATGGAGAGATGGATGATGGAGAGAGAGAGCGAGCGAGAGAGGGATGATGGAGAGATGGATGATGGAGAGAGAGCGAGCGAGAGAGGGATGATGGAGAGATGGATGATGGAGAGAGAGCGAGCGAGAGGGGGATGATGGAGAGAGAGAGAGCGAGCGAGAGAGGGATGATAGAGAGATGGATGATGGAGAGAGAGAGCGTCCTCTCTTCAGCTCTTCACAGGGTGTAAGTAACAGTTTGGGGAGCGTATTGAGATATCAGAGGAGAACCGCAGCGCCTGTCTTCTGATCAGCATCTTAAACAAAACTCTTTAAAAATGGGTTTGAGAGGAGAAACAGGAGCTCGAGCCCCTCAGCGCTGCTTCACTTCCACAGACACAAAACCAATTACCATCTGATTGATGTAAACTCGTGTACCTTCGCTAATGCATATAGAGAGAAATTCCTCCGAGACGAATGATTGGCACGTCTATTAATTTGGGAAGGTTTTTTTTTTCTTTTCATGTCGGGCCTGGTTTTTTCCCCCTTTTTGACGAGCTCGATTTAGTTTCCCAGAATTCATTAAACTGTTCACGCGCGCGTTTCATCATCACGGCCTGAAGATCACTCGGTCCTGCGGCGGGAAAATTACATACACGTGACTACACAGGTGACTAAAGGACTGAACGCTCAGGATGAGGAACTGCAGTGTCTTCAAATCTCAGAAGCTCAAATTAATAACCAAATTCTTTATCGCAGAAACAATTCCTGATTAAAAACATCAACCCGAAGAAGAACAGAGAAGAACAGGAAAGAAAAGAGAAAAGAAGAGAAGATAAGAGATAAGAAAAGAAGAGAAGAGAAAAGAGAAGAGAAGAACAAAAGAAAAGAGAAAAGAAGAGAAGAAAAGAGATAAGAAAAGAAGAGAAGAGAAAAGGGAAAAGAAGAGAAAAGAGAACAAAAGAAAAGAGAAAAGAAGAGAAGAAAAGAGATAAGAAGAGAAGAGAAAAGAAAAAAGAAGAGAAAAGAGAACAAAAGAAAAGAGAAAAGAGAACAAAAGAAAAGAGAAAAGAAGAGAAGAAAAGAGAAAAGAAGAGAAGAAAAGAGAAGAGAAAAGAGAAGAACAGAAGAAAAGAGAAAGAGAAAAGAAAAAAGAGAAGAGAAAGAAAAGAGAAAAGAAAAAAGAAAAGAGAAGAGAAAGAAAAGAAAAAAAGAGAAGAAAAGAGAAGAAAAAAAGAGAAAGAGAAAAGAAAACCCTCCGCTCACTCTCAGAACGTGCTCGAGCTCATCCTGCTCATATTAGTAATTAGCTCACTCCTTAATGAAAGTTAATTAGCTCGTATGCAAATGTAAATCTGTGAATCCCAGAGCATTGTTCTGCCTAATTAGCATGTGATTTGTGTATTATAACACACTCAGCAGTAAGACGAGGCCGAACGCAGCGCGTGACACGCCAGGCGGTAATTAAACTTCGCGTGGTTTTAATGTTTAAGGTTAATTACGGCGTCTCCTGGCGGTTTACTGCAGCGGAGCGTCAACAGACACAAATCTTCCAGGACATCCACAAACCAACAAGGAACTTTCCGAGTTTTAATCAAAGATCTGCGCCGTCATTTGCATTTTTAATTGCAATTAAAGCAGCGCGTCAATTAAAGGAAATGATTCGGCAGCACTTCAGTCAGCACGCAGTGCATTGTGGGAGGAGTTTCCTTTAAATTACAAGTTACTGACATGGAAGAGAAAAAGTACCACACGGGTTATATTACACATATATAAACATTTCGAGATATCCACTGCATCTGATGATCGTTATTTGAATATACACTACGTGGGAACGTGAGTGAACTGAAACCAGTTATTTAGGATTATTTCTATATTTATATATTTTTTTAAACAGTCGTATCCTGAGATGGCGAGATGGATAACGTTCGTTAGGATATACCTCGTAGGATCGGCAGGATTAAAACTCATTATTCCGAGTGGATAATGCTTGAATCAAAACACTCTGTCACAGTCACATGGAGAAGGCGGGGTCACCACACATTAAAATGCAAAAGAAAAGTAAAATCTCATTTTAGTTTGTTTCTTTTGCTGCTTTGTAGTGTATACTAAAACGCCTTCACAGAGTGTGGTGTACTACGCACTAAACGCTGAATGAGAATGCTAATCAAGACCGTTAGCTACACAGAGCCTAGCTTAGTTCAAAGCAGAGAGCTCACCTGACCCGCCTCTGTCATGGTTAAAATATGTAAATATAAGCATTGGATCAACCTGTTTCATCACATAGCACATGACAAAAGGGGCGGGGCTTGCACCAGATCAGTGACAGGACTGAAGTGTTTACTGGTGACAGAATCACCGAGTCTCTGTCACCAACTTGCAAGCTTTGCAGTGAAATAGATTTTTTTTAAAAGTCTCAGCACAGAAAGAACACAAAAGATTCGGGTGACGAAGTACTACAGATATTAGAATTATATTAAATCAGGATTCACATCATCAGTCAAATGACCTTTTAAGATCGCTTTTACATTGCCGTGACATCAGCACATTACTATTATTATGTAAATATAAATATGTTTCTTTATGAAATAATAATCACCAGTTAAAACTGCAGACACACCAGGAACGACCTTCCTTTATTCTTTAGCGGATTTGTTCTGAACAGCAGTGTTGGTTCGACGCTTCCTGTCCCAGTAGCTTTTGACCTACATGACCTTGTCTGTGTGCATTTTAATTTCTCCATCTTTAGAAGGGCACTAGCAGGGGTTTTTCCCCCCTGCAGCCCAGTGCGGGGGCACAGGGATCGCCCCGGGGAAAACAGCTCACAGCACACAATTCCCTTCCACCGGTAAGTACCCGTAACACTTCATTAACAATTAATTGAATTCTGTCTATTAGGAATAACGGTTTAAGGAGAGGCCCCACCCCCACATGCACGAAGATCTACATCAGAATACGAGATGATCGAATACGCGGCGAGTAAATACAGCCTGGAGTCTCAGACTGCCTCTAAAATCAGACACAAATGATAAACAATGAAATATAATTATACAGGAATACTGAAATCTTTCAGGAGGAAAAGATACCTTTTTTATTCTCTTCCGACTTCCTTATCTTGGACTCGTCCTCCTCAGAGAAAGGAGCGCCAGAGGTCCGTTCACCAGGAGGCAGTTACATAAAATAAAACTGGACACAATTCAATTACAGAAAATGTTTCATTTTTAATTAAATTAAATAAAAAGTAAATCCCAGGACTGGCGATTTTTCTTTTTTTAATGTTTGTTTTCCTATAAAAGACTTAAGTTTACAAGAAGAAAAAAATTCAGCACCTTCTGAGTAAGAATTTGAATATTTTACATACTATATAAACATTTTTATTGTTTGTATTTTCTACCTACGGTACACAATAACAACTACATAAAGGCAGTTTGGAGTCACAAGAACGAGACTTTTATTCCAAAAAAAAAAAAAAAAAAAAAAAAAAAAAAAGAAAAAACGTGCCCTCCTTTAAAACAACTCATTAAAAAACCAAAAAATTTGTTTCTTTCCCCCCCAAAAGGAATTTCCAAAAAAAAAAAAAAAAACTTTCAATCAGGTACAAAAACAACAAAGGAACAAACTGTATTCTTTTATACATATACTGTATATTTATTAAAAAAAAGGAACCTTCAGCATCGAGCAGTGCAGAGAGTGTAGTGTTCTCTTCATGATCGTTCCTTCTGATCACGTGAATTTATACGTGAGTTCATGTTAAGGACACAACAAACACGAGGGTCTTAAGTAATTCATTTACATGGCGAGAGAGAGAGAGAGAGAGAGAGATGAAACAGAAGGAGGAGAGCATTGTGGGAAGTTATTGCTGAGTAAAAAGGATATGATTGATAATCCAGCGTCTGCATCAGTACTCCTGTGAGGATGAACTCAGCGTTGTGTACATCTAACACAACCAGAACAGCAAGAGAGAAATATCACCAAAATAATTTTACCAACAACTAAAAGAACACACACACACACCGCAAAGAACCTCCACCAGGAATAAAGGTATTATTATAACTTGGTATAGTTATTATGAAATGTCTCCCCCTAGTGGGCACCTGTCTGAAAAGTTTCAGAGATTTTCACTAAATGCCTGTTGGATCGGAGCAGCTGTAAAACAAGGTGGTGCATTCTGGGAAAAGATAAATAGGAAGACTGGATACGGTCCTTTCCTCATCAGGGACAACTTTATAAAAAAAAAAAATTTTTAAAGGCGAAATGAATTCTCAGTGAAATTAAAATTCGTGCTGAGATTGTAACATTTGAATTCACTTCCAAAAAGATTTGAATCAATAAATCTATTTATGTGGTGTAGACGTCCACGTGGACATGCTGTTACTAAAGAAACAGTTACATTACAGCATAGGAGTAAATATAACCATGCACTACTGAGAGATATCATAAAAAAAGTCATCAAGACCTTCCGACCAATCAGAATCCAGAATCCTGGAAGACTTTAGAACCCACGAGCCTGTTTTACAGCAGCCACGTTAAACCAGATCTAACACACGGTGTGTTTCCCGTTCCTCTCATCCTTACCGATGTTCTTCAGGAAATATTCACGGCACAGGTGCAGATCGTTATCACATGAGATGAGGATGATTTCCGGAAGGTTCTGTTACAGATGAGAAGGAACATGAACATGAGCAGGAAGAAGTACACATCCTTCACCGCGGCGTAAACGTTCAGAACGACTGCTGCTGAAAACTTCACTTTTATAACCGAACTGGTTTAGAAAGAGTATTAAGAGCCACGGGAGGAAGAGGAGGAGGGACAGGAGGAAGCACCTTGTTCTGCTTGTGCTCCATGATCTTGCGGAAGGATGGCTGTCTGGACAGGAGTTTCCCCCCGGCGCTCTCTACGATGGCTCTCATGGTGCTGAGGCTCGGACAGATTCCCGGCGTGATGTAGAAGAATTTACCCTGAGGAGACAGGACAGACATCTTTAATACACCCGACATCTCAGTCACAGCGAGAGTCCTCAGTGACATCCAATTACACCACACATCAGTACAGGAGAGAGAGAGAGAGAGAGAGAGAAGCTATGAAAGAGAGACAGTGGGTGTTTTAGATGGTAGATGGAGGTGTTAGAGGGAGAGGGTGGTGATGTCAGATGGAGATGGTAGAGAGTTAGTTGGTAGTGGTAAATGGAGGTGGTGGTAGTGGTAGATAGAGGTGGTAGAGTTAGATGGAAGTGGTAGATGGAGGTGGTAGAGAGTGAGATGGCAGTGGTAGATGGAGGTGGTAGAGTCAGATGGAAGTGGTAGAGAGTGAGATGGTAGTGGTAGATGGTGATGGTAGAGTGAGATGGTAGAGGTAGATGGAGGTGGTGGTAGATGGAGGTGGTAGTGGTAGGGTTAGATGGTAGTGGTAGATGGAGGTGGTAGAGTCAGATGGTAGTGGTAGATGGTGATGGTAGAGTGAGATGGTAGTGGTAGATGGAGGTGGTGGTAGTGGTAGATGGAGGTGGTAGTGGTAGGGTTAGATGGTAGTGGTAGATAGAGGTGGTAGAGTTAGATGGTAGTGGTAGATGGAGGTGGTAGAGAGTGAGATGATAGTGGTAGATGGAGGTGGACATAGTGGTAGATGGAGGTGGTAGAGTGAGATGGTAGTGGTAGATGGTGATGGTAGAGTGAGATGGTAGTGGTAGATGGAGGTGGTGGTAGATGGAGGTGGTAGAGTTAGATGGTAGTGGTAGATGGAGGTGGTAGAGTTAGATGGTAGTGGTAGATGGAGGTGGAAGGAGTCACCTTGAAGAGCGGAGCAGCAAGAGCTTTCTTCAGCGACTCCTCCAGACTAAAACAGAACAGCACCTCAGCCTCAGCGTCCCGCAGCATATAATTCTGTTCATCTACACACACACACACACACCCACACACACACACATACATACACAATAAACAGGGTATTTAAAACCCATAATAAAGATAAATATCAGCATCTCATTCACGTCTTCTTCCCACCCAAACATCCAACTCCGTATAAACCACTTCCTGTTTGGAAATGAGGAAGTCTTAAACTCCGCCCCCACACACACCCACAAACTTCTGGCATTTCCAGCTCTCCTGCAGCCACTCCGGCGTGACGATGTGCTTTACCACCGAGATCGCCGTCAGGAACTTGACCGTGCGTGTCACTTTACTGGCCACCAGATGAGTGCACTTCTGCGCGCTCTCCGCCACTTCACCGCCGAGCTCGTACAATCTCTGAAACAGACCGAGAACGCCCGTGAGAGGCTGCGTGTCATCACGACCACTCGACTGAGCGTCATTTCAGACCAGATATTGATTTCTCTCAGCTCTTCAGCTGCGGTTAAGGCTTTATTCTGCCCTGAACGTGTTCTGGAGAATCAATCAGTGAAAAGCGTACCACGGTCTACGTGAATCACAATCGTGATAATGACACGAGACAGCGTGTATACTTACCTTTATATACTGCTGGGCCTGCACAGGTTCGAAACCAGTGAAGAAAACATATGGCGTCGACTCCGGGGGAAGCTTTTTTGATGGCGTTGGCAGCTCCTCGATTCTACAGAGAGAAATAAAGAAGGAAAAAGTTAATCATAAACCATACCTCAAGTTCTGGACTAAATGTAAGGAGTTAGAGGCAAAATTAATTTGCAAATAAAACTTATACAGAAGATGCTGGGACCAGCAATTAGCCGTAGCATCAGTACAGCAACATTAACCCCCGCCACACACGCGTACACACACATACACAGCTTAGATAAACACACTTAAGTGCACTCCAAAACTCACTTGGGCTTCTTGGCGGGAGGCTGTGACGTTCCCTCGGCCTGTTTCTGTTTCTGCTGCAGACGGAGACTCTGTGCACCGAGACAAGGCACTCAGATATGCACTCCGAACACTCAGAACATTACACAGTGGTGCTGGAAAAGTCCATCAGCATTATCAACAGCACAGGGGGAGAGATGAAGGGGGTGGGGGGCCCTTGCTCGTTTCCATTTGAGCGGTTATCAAGTCTGCACCTCAAACCATTCATTTATCCACAACTTCATCAGATCCAAATGATTACTTCAAATAGTCACAATTCTCTTCAGATTTCAGTATACGTGTGAATTCAGATCATAGGAGCATGTGTAAGAAAAATATATACATTTACTACACGCAGGAACACCCACAATTAATTATATATATTTATATAGTATGTAGCAGTGGATTATATGAAACCAATATTACACATCATAAGGAGTGCCGTTACTTTTACACCAACACCCTACAAGTAATCACAACACTCAGTTACATATTCATCTCCTATAAAAATCCACCTGGGGAAGATTACACCCAGCACAGGAGCAGGAGCTTTATTAATGATATATAATACATACTGTCCTTTACTAGGTTAATATAATAAAAGTCCCAAATATCCAATTTAAAATAAAAGTCCTCTTACCACCAATGCTTCCGGTGAGACTTTCACAGGGTTCCTCCAAGCAGCTGAAGAGTAAAATAAAAGAACAGTGATGATGATGATGATGATGATGACGATGCATGAAAGGGAGTCACGTCTACAATTATTAATGTAAACAACGCCAATATTTCGACAGTAATAAACACCTTACAGTCCAACAGAATCATCTATCAGGCATCATTCTTCAGAATATGATCACAACATTATCATCACCATTATTATTTAGGACCTCTTAGTGGGTGTAAATCCCTGCAAAGAAGATGATCGGAGTGTTTCGGCGGACTCTTACCCAGCAGGTTTTGGACGAGGTGTGTGTTGGGAGCGAGAGGTTCGGATAAGTTGAACTGAGTGTAACGGCTGTGCTGGATCTGCCGTAAAGCCTCAAAATTTCCCAGTAGGATGTCACACAACCACTGAGCGTTTACGCACGGGATTCTCCACTCCTTCGCCTTCTCGTACTTCAAACCACTCGGCCTACAAATCACACACGAAGGGGGGGGGGGGGATTAGCATCACAGCCACAGGTGAGAATTTACAACTCCATAAACCTCATTCACTGTTATTAAACGGCACCAGTTTTACATGTTATTAATATTACTACTACTAATAATAACAATAATAGTAAGAATAATAAACAAAGAATGAAAATAATAGAAAAACAGATAAATGTAGAAAGCCGAATAAATATAGATCCATTTAATATCTGATAAACAGAAATGACAGGTTCTGACAGGTTCACAATCTCAGGATAATTAACAATCATGAGATGGATATCACTAAATAGCCTGAGGTAAATATTTCTTAATATTCAGAAGTGTTCAGTGAAGATGATACACCACCAGTTTTGTCTAAAAGAGCTCCTTATAAAAGGTAAAAAATTACTTCCCTATAATTTTTTTGGTGAAAATGTATTGAACAATGCTACTGTAGGCAATGAGAACCAAAACAGTAATTCCGACAAATATATTGAGGTAAACGTTTGGCTAATAAACAAAAACACAGAAAATACCAATTTTTCAGAAAAATTGTAAGGTGTCGCCAATTTTATATTTTTGACTTTTTCATATCATGAATGAACTTCATACCGTATGGAATGGTTTAGTGAGTGAAGAAATAAAAAAAATCCAGTGATGATTAAACACTTAACAAAATGAAGATAAATCAGAAACCAAGTACTATTCAAGTATTTATTTCCTGTAATATTGGATCATATTTATGAGAATAAGTAAACAAACAACAATATATAGTAATAACAACAATAACAGTCTCTTTTATTGAGAAAAAAAAAAGTCAATATTTAGTGTGGCCTTCACTCGCTAAACCATTCCATATGGTCTGAAGTTCATTCATGCTACGCAAAGGACAAAGAAATAACATTGGTTTGACTTCTTTTTATTAGGAGCCCTTTAAGACAAAAGTGGTGGTGTATAATCTTCACTGCACACTTCTATATACTACACAGGAAGATAAAAGTAAACTGAAACAAGATATGTTTAATTTTCACATTTTCAAAGCATGACACTGACCACGCCGCCTGCTCCATCAGAATACTTTCACGCGCTCCATCATAGAATCTTTCGACTCACAAACCGTTCCTCCATTTCAATTCCTCATTATTCTGAGTGTATAACGTGTGTTATCCTGAAAGACCAAACCAATCAGATTGCGCCATTCCAGTGCAGTAAAAAGAATTAAGCACGTGGGAGAGCTCGGCTTTTACACGGTGCCTCTCCTTGAGTGTCAAGGTTCCCAAGGCTCTACAGAACGAGTGAGTAATGATCTCTGATGAGAAATCATGAACGCATATACAGACGAACGCGGCATACCCTTCTGAATCCTCAGCAAAAGATTTGCACATTTACGCCACATATATAAACAACTAGACATGGCCCTGATGTGTCCTTGGGTAAAGAGACTTATCCACGACTTTAAGTGTTCCGAACACGCTGTTATAACATTTATTTCTCTTTTTTAAAAATTCTCATCATGAAAACAGGACAGCACATCAGACTCAAACACCAAACCTCTGACTGATGTACAAAATCCAGAAGTCTGGTACACAAAACAGAGATTTAAAACAGTTTTCGGAAGTGTTCGAGAACACTCTAGAACAGTACACAAGCATGAGACCCCTGGTTCAGGAGAAGAAAAAGAAAGAGTGAATGATTCGAGGCTTACTCTTTGCAGATGAGAACGGTGTTGCTGCGACAAAGGTATCCCGTGTAGCGCGCTCCAGCTAAGTAGGCCATGAGCTTCAGGTCCTCTCTATCGCTGTCCACAAACCCAGTGACTGAAATAATCTGAGGAGTAAATAAATAAAAACCATCATCAATCACCCTGATATCATACGATAAATCAGAGAAAGAGACTGAGAGCGAAGAGACGTTGTTCGTACGTGCTGCGAGCAGGGTTTGGCTCCTGGAGGAAAACTGAAGGGTAGATGGAGCGTACGGTGAGGAGGAACCATCCTCTTCTTCTTCAGCACCGTGTTGAGCCAGTGAGCCGTAACGCAGCGCTTGCCTTCCCTCAAAGCCTGACGCAGTGTAGCACAAAGCTAACGTTACTTTTTAATAATAACGCCTTTTTAACTCAAACAGCTTCAGATTACAGCCTGTTAGATATTAATGTACCCGTTATTACACCTCATTAGGACACACAGGCAGGTGTTTTTACCTGCAGGTACATGCTGCTGACTTGACTTTCACACAATAAGTGAGTACAGCGATTCAAAGCCAAGTCCACGGAGCCGCCGTATGCCTGAATGATCTGCATTTAAATATTCGTAATAATAATTATAATAATAATAATAACAACAACAATAATAATAAAGCTTACTAAGTTAGAACAAGATTATTTAAAATCAGAAAACAGAATTCGGATTCTCACCCGCTTCCACGTAGCCAGGAGCTGCTTGTCAGCCATTTGTTCTGGGTAATCAGCGATGGCGAAGACACAGCCCACCAGGAAGCCATCTTCTGGAACTGAACGGGAAAATGTTACGGGAAAATCCATCACTAAACCAACCAGCAATTAAACGGAAAACCACGAACGCATGATAAAATATTTTAAGTATTTCTAAATATCTCTAAAAGTGTCTTCAGTAAATAACCGAACACTTCTTACACTCTTCAAAATATAGTTTACAATTATGAACAATAAATAATCAATTATTAGTTATTATTATAAAAAAATAGAAATCTTTAAAAACAAATGTAAAATTTTAATTAAAAAAAGACCATTTTAGATATTTATATCTGTAATAAATTATTTAAGAATTAATTAAAAAGAGAAAATTAAAAAAAGTGGTGTAAGAGTTAGCACATCCACCTCACAGCAACAAGGTCATGGGTTCGAGTCACAGGCTCGGCAAGGGCATATCTGTGTGGAGATTGCATGTTTTCTCTGTGCGTGTGTGGGTTTCATCCGGGTACTCCGGTTTCCTCCCACAGTCCAAAAACATGCACATTAAAATAATTGGTTCTTACAAAATTGCCCCTCCTTGTGAGTGAATGGTTGTGTGTGTTGTCCATGCAATGGACTGGCGAGTTGTTCAGGGTGTACCCTGCCTTCACCCTAATTGGATTGAGCAGTGTAACAAATAAATGAATGAATAAACAATTAAAAGGAAAAAAAAAACTCCATCTCCCCCTCCCCCCCCCCCTACCTCTCTCCCCCCCCCCCCCCCCCCCCCCCC